>NDGN011388589.1:0-10570 GCA_002564285.1 Tympanoctomys barrerae | reverse complement strand
TCAGCACTCTGGAGACTGAAGCGGAAGAGCGTCATGACTCCGAGGCCAGCCCACGTTGGAAAGCAAGACCCTGAAAAGAAGAAAATAAAAAGGTAACAACAGCAACAAATGCTAGAAAAAATCTAGAGGAAGGGAAATTGAAAGCTTTACTAAGAAGAACACACAAGTTAAAGGGTCGCGTTGCCTTTCTTGTGTGAGAAGCCCAAAGGTAAGGACCCAAAGGGAGGATTGTGGCTGAGAGGAGGAGGAGGACGAGGAGAGTGTGCCCACAGAAAGGGGGACCGAGGAAGGGGACGCGAAGAAGAAACAGGGAATGGAAGGGGAAAATGGAAACAATGCTTTTATAAATGAGAAGGAGGAAAAGGTTTGTAGGGAGGAGAGGAGAAGGGGGAAACAACTAAGATATATTGTGTACAGCTAGAAATTCCCTATGATGAATTGGATCATTATGTATGGCAGACATATACCAATAAAAAATAGAAAGTCATATCATAAAGTAAGAACACATTGGAGGAGAACGTAAGTTAAACCTTGTTTAAACATTACACTTGTGTATATACATACTCTGAAACAACACGTTACTCAAATGATAAATACAATTTTTATGTTTTTATATATTAGTTAAAAGTAAATTTAAGTTTTAAAAAGCGTCAAAATCTTTTAGATGATTTATGTACTAATACAGCTGCCTGTGCTGGGCTGGGGAGACAGCTCAGCGTCTAAGCGCCCGCCTGGCTGGTGGAAGAACCCAGCTCTGATCCCTGGTACCTCATGCCATGCTGGCCTGGTGCTATGCCAGCCACCAAAACCGGGCGTAGTAGCACACGCCTCTAATCCCAGAACTGGGGGAGGTTGAGACAGGAGGATCGCTCTGAGCTGTACAGCGAGACCCTGTACCAGATTTCTTTTAATGGATTTAAAAAAAGAGTTGCCTATGCTGTATACAGTAAGTTAAAATTTAACAAGCTCATAAGATGCCTAGATGTAATCTATCTATAATTTTTAGGTAATCTATTTCTTTCATCTTCCTCAAACTTATTTCCACTTAGCTGTGATAGGTTAGTATTTTTTCTTTCTTTCCTGCAGAGAGAAAGGCCAGCTCAGCTTTGCATCCGCCCACATTTCCTGGGCCTCTGAGGCACAGAGGGAGCCCGCCTGGGCCCATGCAGGTGCTGGCCGACTGCACCCCTCGTGTCTGTGCTGTTACTTGCTGGGGACTTTAGGCGTTTGAGGTGCACAGGCTCTAAGCTATTTGCTCTTCCTCGTATGGAGCTGGCTGACTGGTTGAGGTGTACAGTGTCCCAGAAGCCTCACGTGCTCCCTGGCAGCTTCTGGGAGCTGGTAGCACCACAGCACCCACTGTTGGATTCGTCCATCGATGAGGGCCTGCCAGCCTGCTGAGAGGAGGTGATGGGGTGCCTGTGGAGGAGGCGCATCACTGGGGTGTGGTCTGCGGGGTACAGTCTTGCCCCTGGCTCTTCCTCCCCACTCTCTCCTTCTCTGTCTGCTTCCTGGGCACCAGCCAGTGGCCATCAGCCACCCTCTTCTGCCATGATCTTTTGCCTTGGAGCCAGCTGGCCACAGACAGAATCCTCTGAACAGAAATTAAATCCCTCTTCCTTTAAGTTGTGGGGACTGGGCCTTACATCCAGTCCCTAGTGGCATGTGACTGGTCACTGACTGTGCCACTCTAACCAGGCTGTGTACTTTCCATATTTGTTCTGTTTTGTTTTGATGACCAAATCCATGTGACTTCCTTCTGCCTGGACCAGCCCTCAAAGTTATGAAGGTTAGCCTTGGAGAAAAGAAGCTGTGTCTAGTAAGCTGTGTTCCCAAGTGACGGGCACCCACCCAAGAGTGAACATCACAATCAGGGTTTCTGTTTGATCCCAAGGAAATATGGCACAGTATGGTGCAGCTCCCCAGGAGCCGTGTCTTCAGGCCAGGGCAGAAGGGAGGGCTGGGCTCACAGCACAGGTGAGGCCTGCCTGGGAGACAGAAAACCTTCAGACCACCAGGGCTTGCCGTCCCTGCAGATCAAAGCCCTCCACTGACCCACCATCAGATGGATAGTTTATCTGCCTCTCAAAACGCAGATTCCTGGGCCTCAGCACAGATCCGCTGGATCATTTAAGGGAAGAAAGGTGGAGGAAGCTGTAGAAATCTGAGCCTTGTGAACAAATTTGCCTGGTAATCCTTATACATCGTGCAGTTCAATGATCATGAAGGCAAAATGTAAGTATCGTGACCAAGTACTATCTATTTAACATAAAGCTACCCATGCTCCCGGGAAAGCACTGGGTGTGTCCAGCTGTCTAGACAGCCTTCCAACCATTTCTACTTGCTGACTGCTTCAGCTGAGACAACACACCATCAAAAACTAATAAAGGCAATGTAAAATTATATGGCAAGACCAAGATGAAATTTTTCTTATTTCTTTCAGCTAAGTCTAAAGCCAGACTCCAGATGGGTGGGTGGAAGCACTCTGTAGTTTTTATGTCTACAGGCTGGGCTCACAACGTGTGCCTCCCGTCAGCTCAAATTCAGCAAAGAGATGGATCTGATCAAGCTTTGTGTGAAGCTGTACTGAGCACACACCCTTTCTATGCCCTCAGAAATAAACCAGAGGAATGTTCTTCTTCCTTTCTTCTTCCCTTCAAAACCCCTCTCAGCCATTTTGATGCCTAGAACTCATTTTCTGAGGAAAGAAAAAAAAAAAGCAAAAACCATGGAATGCTAGTGCTCAGAGAGAGCGAAGACAGCAGCATGGAAGGCTCCGGCCCAGCCCTTTCCTAGAAGGGATTTAGGTAAAACCAGGGGCTAGGCGTGTAGAGGGACAAGAGGACACTGGCAACAGCATGGTCCAGAGCACTGGCTCTGCTCTTCTCCCACTTTTTTCCCTCAAAAGGAAGGAAAGAGCACCTTGAGTGTGCGGTCTAAGCACTCTCAGGAGCATAGCTGCTGGAGCTAAGGAATCATGCATGCAAAGCCTGTCCTTTATCTGAAGGAAACAGAGGCAGGACTGTTTCCATCCACCCAGATAATGCATCAAACCGGGGAAACTGATTAGTCCGTAAAGGCCTTTAGGGCCAGACCATATTTGCTATACAGAAAAGAAAGGCCTCCTATTTTAGCCACCGGGTACCTCCTCCCAGGGCTGAGCTAATTAAGGGTCACTTCAGGCTTTTTAGTTTTATTTGGTGGCTTCAGAAGGGAAAGATAGGAGGTGGCTTTGAACAAACAGGAACCTCGCCCATAAAGCCAATCTCTTATTTCAGCCTCAGTTCTTCTGCCAGCAAACACCACAAGGAGCAGGGAGTGGTCCTTTGTGCCAGGGAATTCACCCTCCAGGAAAGACAAAACCTCAGCACAAGGACTAACAAAAGATAATCGCAGAAAAGCTGGTCATAGAGGACCTGCTCTGAGTCCTAACTCCTTATCATTGGAGATATCCAGGCCAAACATTAGGCACCGGATGCCCCAGGCGGAAGGGTACAGCCCGTCCTAAAACCAAAGTGTGCTGTTCTCCACTCCATAGGTAGGGGTCACACGAGTCTTGGACACTTTCTGATGGCTCCTGAAGGCTCCCTGGCTCTCTAGGAGCTCGTGGCTGATAGGGTTCACCCATGGGGTACCTCTTTTCCTGGTCTTTGGGTGTCACCTAGTGATCCTGCCCCCAACTTGCACATCGCCTTGGAGACACCAGAAGACATTTTGAGCAGGACTCCAACAGGCGCCCAGTGCAAAGTCACACAGGAACAGAGCCCGGCATGCATTAAGGAGGAGGGCTTTCCCAGGTTACAGTGTCATGCAGAACCTATTCAGAGGTATACTTTGATTTTAGGACGTTAACACACGTTTACTAAAGCTATACATTTCCAATTTAAGTGTTCAGTTCTTTCTATGAAAACTTCAAGCTCAGTTTTGAAAGCATTCAATTCTTGCAAATTTTAGGAGTTGCTATTCAGAGGGAATTAGGTTAATGTCCTGCCTACAGCGGCTGTGCAATCTGCGTTGGGCTCCCGTCTCAACGGACGCATCGTGATGGTGAACGTACTCTAAGTCAAGCTACGCACGGGGCACCCTACGGGGGTGACCAGCACAGTCAGCCTGGCGGGCTTGGGTGCGCCTAGAGCGCCCGCCCACGTCAGCCTCCAGCCGGAAAGATCAGCCAACATGAACCCTGATTTATAAGACGGTGCTGAATGGCTCATGCAACTTATGGCATGCTCGCTCTCCCAGAAATCACCAAATGCCCGTGCAGAGCACAGCCTGTCACTCGAGGGAACCATCTCGTGCCATCTACCGTAAGTAAAACAAGAACAGCAACAATGGCAAACCACACAATTTAAACCATCACAATTTGAGGGCCATCTGCACTTTAAAGACAGGAAAACTCTTAACATCTAAAGCTGTTTTTAAAAATCAAAGTCTTCTTAATTTAAGAAAGAAAAAAAAGCTTAATAATTTGAGAAGTCAAGCTTACAATTTCCAAGAACTTTAAACTCTTTTAAATTTCTGTTGCTATCAGTAAAGTCTTGGGTCTGTTTCAATTGCTTACAGACTTCAAATTGGGATTAGAAGGTCAACCTCTGGTCTCAGCTCAATATAAACACAGAAAGGGCCAATCACCTATGAATTCCTTATTTCAAAGACATTACAGTCCACGATCTGATTCTCTTAAGTAATATCTATGTTTAGCTTATAAGACTTCCTGCTCCTGGAAGGTGTTACTCACCAAGCAAACAGCCATGAATTCCCCACAGTCTGAGCTTGCTTTTCAACGTGATTTCGAAGGGCGGCTTCTCAACTTGGTGAGTTTCTTAATGAACAGAGGTTTGAGGCAACGAACGACTGGTGCTTTTCTTGAGATTCTGTAAAGGTCTGCAGAAAAGGGTGCTTTTGGAGCTACCCAGCAATGAGTCCACACTAGACGCCAAGATGAGACCTGGGTCCTGGCAGTGCAGAAGCAGCAGCCGGCCTAAAGCTCTAGCAGGTCAAACCACCGGTGAGCTCACTCTTGCATACTCTATTTAACTGCGCTCTGCCATTTGTCAACTGTTTGAATTTGGGCTTGTGGTAATTGCTCTGATACATGTTCCATTTTATTTTATTCACTTTATTTTATTTTATTTCATTTTAGTGAAGTAGACAGAAAACTTGGTTCCCTCGCAGAGGCATGCTCCCCAGTATGGAAGCCTGTCATATATGGCACCAAGTAAGAAGAATGCTTAAAAATAAGTTTTGGCTTTGTTAATGTTACAGTTGATATTTCAAAAACCAAATTGTCAATGTTGTATTAAATGAAAAATCATAATATTCTGCATTTTCTCACTTATATTTTACACATGAGAATTGTTTGAATCTTTGTTTATTTATTTTTCTCTTTTGAAGCAAGATTTCAATATGCAGTTCAGCCTGGCCTCAAACTCACAGAGATCCTCCTGTTTTGGCCTCCCAGATGCTGGGATTACAAGTATGCACCATCACCTCCAGGCTTTGATTCTTTAATCTTACGCCACTATAATCCTTGCAGTCCAGAGGTCACAAAAACAACCGTCTGGCTCCATTCCCAGTGTACTATGAGAATTATGAAGATTTGAGTGAAAATGGAAAATGAATATAATACATTTGATAATCTTCAGTGTAAGAATAAAAAACATTAAAATAAAACAAGAGGGTTGGAGAGATAGCTCAATGATTTAAGCACCTGCCTGGCAAGTGCAAGGACCCAGGTTCAATCCCCAGTACCACATGTCGTGCTACCCCAGAGCCCAGGGCATGCTGTGCTGACCACTGAAACCAGGCATTGTACTGCATGCCTGTAATCCCAGTGCTCAGGAGGCTGAGACAGGAGGATCACGAGGAGTATAAGCTGCACAGGGAGACACAACACCAAATAAATTAATCAAAGATTAAGTACAAAGATAGATAGATAGATAGATAGATAGATAGATAGATAGAACAAGAGTTTCATAGCTGCTTTACTCCTGCTCGCTGGAGAAAATTTTATCCTCGACAAAAGTGGACAACAACATGCAAACTGTTTAAAGAAACAAAAGAGAACTGTAAGAAGGAGAAAAGGCGGTTGTTACAGTAAAGAAAAACTGGATGAAGAAAGAAAGCGCAAAAGCGCTTGGCCTCGTGCGGTGGCTGCGCTGGAATGGAAGCGAAGGCCCAGAAGGCTCTCCAGGCCCTTCCGGATGTTGACCTCCTTAAGTAATTGATAGAACAAAACAAGTGCAATACTCTGAAACGGGAGAGAACACTGTCTGACTTTGCCTTCGTGACATTTATAGAACAAGGTGCCCCAAGATACAAGATACACATTATTCAACTAAACATAATATTTCTACAAAACTGATGCTATGCTGGACCATAAATGAAGCCTCGGCAAACATCAAGATTAAAATATTTTAGAGTATATTCTATTAGCGCAGTAAAATTAAGGAAAAGTCAATAACAAGATAGCTAGAAAATCTTCAAAACTGTACATATAAAGCATAAACACGACATGACTTAAAGAGGAAATAAAAAGAAATCCGCCGGTTCTTTGAGCTGACACTAGACATGTCCAAGAGGCAGCTAAGGAGTGCTAAGGAAACTCATAGCACTAAAGACTTGTTTTAGAAACGAAAATTAGATTATTGACTTCCATCTCTGAAGTCCAAAAACAGACAAATTAAAATAAGTGGAAAAAGAGAATAAACAATGTGAAATAAACAGACCAATACTAGGCAAAATCAACCAAGCTTGGTTCTTCAAAAAGATCAGTAGGGTTAAGAGGCCCTAGCAATACTGACCAAGAAAAGAATAAAAGTAGGGAACCCAGAATTGCTACTCACTAGAAATTCTACACGCTATAAGTATGTTCAATAACTGAAATGAAATGGGAAAATTCATTAAAATATACTAATTCCTGAACATATTTAGGAAAAAATCATATTTAGAGGGCCAAATGTTGTTAAATAAGTTTAATTCACTAAAAACTCGCCACAGATAAGCTGCGGCCTCAGTTGCTTTTACAGAGGAATTTCAGCAGAGATTTCAGGACAAAGCAGCACTGAGCTGACAAGAACTCTTTAGGAAAATAAATGAGGAAAACATCTCAAAATGTTCAGCCAGTGCACACCTAATACCAAAACTTCAGACCATCTCAAGAAAAATAAATAACAGCTCACTATTGGCCTTGAGGACAGACACATCCATCCTAGCAGGGAATTAGAAACACATCTTTGTTCAGTGGGAGGGACCAAGGGGGAAGGAAGGAGAGGGAGGGGGATGGAAAGGGGGAGGGGAGGAGGGGAGGGAGGGGGTGACCCGAGGACCTGAGCGGCGCTGCGTGCCCGCACCAACGGCGCACCATAGCTGGAGACAAGCAGCACGTGCTGCCAGCGCGTGCTAATTAAAAAGCAGCAGCGCATCCGGGAAAGTTGGATTTGCCTCAGGAACACACATGGGATTTAATATTTTACCATTAATCAGCAATGTAAGATTAATTTGTTCAGTACCTTAGCAAAGAAGGAAATGGTTCTGATCGCTTCATTACATACTGGTAAAGCATATGGTATAATCCAACGCTTATTCATGATCAAAAACGTCTTATACTAGAAATGAAATGGTTTACTGTGGTAACAGTTTTCTATAAAGAAAGAAAGAATCCCGCGGCTGCCTCTGGGTGTGATGGCCAAGTAGGAGTGCCTTCTGCACAGCTCGCCGCCTCGTGTTGGAGACGCTGCTTGGGCTGCTGCAGCGAGAGAGAGAACAGAGGGCTACGAATATCCGGCAGAAGGCAACGCATTGGAGAGCAAAAATTGTTTACTTGGAAAGTGTTAGTAGACCCACGTAAAAATGCTAAGCTCCATCAGTGGATTTGATCATGGAAAACAACGTTAATTTGAAATTTAATTGTATCTGAGGGCCGGGGAGATGGCTCAGTAGAATAAGCACTTCCCTGGCAAGCACAAGGGTCTGAGTTCAATCCCCAGTTCCGCCAAAAAAAAAAAAAAAAAAAAAAGAAAGAAAGAAAGAAAGAAAGAAATTTAATTGTATCTGTGTATACCAACAATAAATAATTGGAAAACAAAATTAAAATGCAATAATTTGAAAGTGTGTGAAGAAGAAATACAAGTGGTGAATAAATACATGATAAAATGCTCCACATCACTGGCCATTCGAGAAATGCAAATTAAAACAACACTGCAATACCCTCTCACTCCAGAGAGAATGGCTAGCATAAAGAAATCAAGTAGTAACAAATGTTGGAAGGCTGCAGGGGAAATAGGAGCCCTTCTTCACTGCTGCTGGGAATGCAGACTGGTACAACCACTATGGAAATCAGTGTGGGGACCCCTCAAAAAACTAGGGCTAGAAATCCCATTCAAGCCAGCTATCCACCTACTGGGAATTTTCACCTACTGGGAAATATCCACCTACTGGGAATTTTCCCAGAAGAACTGAAAACATCATAACTTATGTGTACCTATGTTTATAGCAGCACAATTTGTGATAGCCAAGTCTTGGAAATGACCAAAATGCCCATCCATCTCAGGGATGAATAAAAAAGATGTGGTATTTTTATACAATGGAGTACTACTCAGCTATAAAGAGAAACTCGAAGCCCTTATGGGTAAGTGAATGCAACTAGAGGCTAGACTCATAAGTGAAATAAATCAGACCCACATGTGTAAATACCACGTCATCTCCCTACTGCAGGAATCTGAAAGAAAGAATAAGACCTGAAAGGTATAATTGATATAGTAAAACAGGAAGAAACTGAACTTAAGGATTAAACAATGAAGATGAGAGAAAGGAGAAAAGATAGGATAAAAAGGAAGGGGGAGAACATGCAAGTGTGTATACAGGATGGCTGAGATGACTGTACTGAGAATTTCCATCAGTTTTTTGAATGTGTGGAATTTTCGCCTTGACTAACTCTCTGCTGATACCTGCAAGCTAAGCTGTGACATTGAGGACAGCAGTGTGTAATACAAAACCATGCTTGAATACTGCAAATACTTCTAAATGTGTACCATTTCTAATGTCTTGCCAATTATTGTTATATTCTTCTTAAAATATTTTTTAAAGTAAAAAAAGACAAGAAAAAATTAAGGTTTCTTAAAAGCAAGCGGCAATATTCAGGCATTTGTCCAATCTTGCATTACTATATCTGTTAACCTGAACAGATTTGACCATAAAAGGAGATAATAGAACAACCATTGTTAATTAGCTTTTTTCATTTTCATTTTTTAAATTTACTTATCTTTACAGTGCCAGGGATCGAACTCAGGACCCTGCACTTGCCAGACAGGTGCTTATTCTACTGAGCTATCTCCCCGACCCACTTCTCTTGTTTTGAAAATCTGTCACATATGCATGGTTGTATGTTTTCCTGTTTGACTTTGTTTCTGCTATTTGTTTTTGCCTTTGTTTTTACTCTTCAAAATAAAATAAAATTTTTTAAAAGTTTATGACAGTAAAAAAGAAAGTGTGTGGCATACCATTAAACTTAAAATACTGAGTGACAGTATTAACACAAGGTGTAAAATACTTGCATCATTCTTACACCCCAAGAATATAAAACATTACTAAGTTAAAGAAGACCTCAAGAGTGAGGGAATACAGTGTGTTCATTAATTAGAAGACTGACTCTTTTTAAGATAAAGTTCTTCAGTCCCAATGTGAGCAGCAGGTTCGCCACAGCGTGAATCAACATTCCAAGATGTTTATGAAAATTATGAGTTCATCCTGAAGTAGAGATAGAAAAGATGAGGGACAGCTCAAATTAATTTAAAACAAAATAACAACCAGAAAGTATTTTGAATGTTCCCAACACAAATGACACCCACCTCTGAGCTGATTAATATGCCAGTTTCTCTCCTCTGATCGTTATGCTTTGTTTGGATGTATTGAAATGATGCACTGAATTACCCGCTACATGTGGTATAGACATACTGAAGTGCCACACAGTGATGTGCCCATAAATAGCTATAATTACCATGTGTCAATCAAAAGATTTATTTTTAACCCAAGAAAAATTAAAGGCTTGCTTTTCTGGATTTAAAGATTCATTATAAAGATGCAGAAATCAAGACAATGACATTAATAAGATCAGAAAATAAGTCAGTGCAGGGGAAGCACAAGTCCCCTTCACACGGGGATTTGGGGCAGGCCACAGGAACTCTGTGAGGTGGCACCTACAGATTCAGAACTGTGGTAGCACACCCCAAAGTGACAGCAAGGGCCAGCACAGGTGTAAGCTACATTCTAGTGATGAGCAATGGTGACTTTCCATGGTCTGAAAGGAGGTGGGGAGCCAGGAGGCACTGGGGGCTTCAGAACTCCCGGACACAACTCCTTCCCCTGGAAGCACACCACGGATTCCTTAAGAAGTGATTCTGTGATTCTCCTGGATAAAATGAGTCAACTGCATTGTAGTTGAGATGAGAAAGTGCTTTAAAAAATGGCAGTGTCGGGCTGGCGAGATGGCTTGGTGGTCTAAAGCACTTACTTGGAACAAGCTTGGCAAAGCACAGGGACTGGGGTTCAATCCCCCAGCACCACATGCCAG
>NDGN011388581.1:0-19565 GCA_002564285.1 Tympanoctomys barrerae | reverse complement strand
TGCTTTGCTAAGCTTGTTTTAAGTAGGTGCTTTAGACCACTGAGCCATCTCACCAGCCCAGGAGTAAATTTTCACAAATATGAAACAATTAAAAGACAAGAACGTGACAAGGTGATGCACAAAACTGCATGCAATGCATAATGAATGAAAAAGACCTTCAACAAAGAATGCTGGGCAAAAAGAGTTACTGTCTATTTGAATGTACTTTCCAAATCAGTTGTGCTTTATAGTGGTCTACCTCCTACTTATACACAAGGTAAGTTTTCAGGAGTTTAATAATAAGATTCTGGGCACACTTTTATTTTGTAAAGAACATTCAGAGGCATTTATTTATTTATTTAGTGGTACCGGGGATTGAACTCAGGACCCTGCGCTTGCCAGGCAGGCTCCTATTCTACTGAGCTATCTCCCTGGCCCTAGCATTCTGTTATTTAATTGTGCAATAATGACAGCCTACTTGCACAGAGTCCTTCCTATGTCCCAGGCACTGTGCTAAGAGCTTTTTCCTGGATTAGCTCAGCTAATTGCTCACAATATTCCTGGGAGGCAGCTCTTGTTTTAACCCTTACTGTACAGATAAAGAACTTAAGGTATAAGAAACTTGTGTGACTTGGGTAAGGTCCCAAGTAGCAGAGCCAGAATTAAAGCTCTGGGTGTCTGTTCTAGAGTCCCTGCCCCTGCCCCCAGGCCACAGTGCCTCTTCCTGTGGGGGTTCCTAATTCCTCAGTTCCAGAGAAGCAAACAGAAAGTAAAAAACACAAAGCAGTCCAGGTTGTTTGTTGGTGACATCACTACTGCTGTCTTAAGAGGCACGGGGCCAAGAAGGTGCTGTCTTTATTTCTCCTCTCTGATTGGATCCTTTTGCTCTGCCTAGGACAACTGAAAGAGCCACTGAAATCAGCCCTGGAGGCTTTCTCTGGAGCTCAGAGAAGGATTCTAGTGTCTTACTGGTACTGAATGTATCAAACCTAGCGACTCTGGTCACATTGCTTTTCGAAAGTCTCAGTTTCCTTCCATCACAATTATATTTCTCATTGATCCACAGTAGAAACAATTTTTAACCTCACGGAAAACTTTTATTTCCCTTTTCTCCTCTCTTCCTTCTTTTCTTTCTCACTCCCTTTTTCCAGGTGCTGGGGATAGACTCTAGGGCTCTCGTGTGCCAGGCAAGCACTGTGCTACCAGTTACATCTGCAGCCCTGAAAACTCACTTGTTATGTTTTACCAGCAAAAGCAAACACTGATCTCTTATTCCAAGTCTATAAAGTCATTGCAACATTACTCTGAAAGCACCGTGAATGCTTTGTTGCTATCAAAATTTGGGAAACATATATGTTCATGTACCCATGGGGTTAGGGAACCACTATGCAGGCACCAGAGATCTTGGTGGGAAAAAGCAACCAGAACTTTCTTGCAGAAAAAAAAAGTAAGTTATGTAAAACTCTACTAATACAAAAATAGAAGTTGGAGAATTACAAACACAACAAAACAATGTGTATTATTTTCCCTTCTTGACTGTGATTTAATTATGGTTAAAAGTCAGTATTTATTTCTTCTTGAAAATGCAAGTCTGATTTTAATGCAAAATGTAAGGGATATGTCTGTATGCTGAAGGAAGAAAATGACTCTTTTCAGAAAAGTTCTTGGTGGGATCAGAAGCTAGAGTTAGTTAAACTATCAGCCTCCCGCCTCCCAAACATAAATAACATCAGGTTTTCCATAATGAAGCAAAAAATGCATTTGCCCATATATTGTAGTACTTAAATAATTTTTTAAACTTCCTTCATAAAAATATATTTAATATTTTGATTTGGAAACTATGACTTATACACAGATGAAATAAAAGTTAACTAAATGAAAGTACAAAAGGCAGTAACATTTCTAATTCATTGATATAAGAATTTAGCAAGCTGAACACTACGCTGGGAAGTCACCACACAGAGTGTATCCTTACATGTTCTTGACTTCCCATTAATTAATTAATTATTTTTTTGCAGTACTGGGGATTGAACTCAGGACCTTGCCAGGCAAGCGCTTATCCTACTGAGCCATCTTCCCAGCCCTTCCCATTAATTTAGAAGAAACACACACTACTACGAACCTTCCAGCCGGTGCGCAGGCCAGGCCTGTGGCAGATGCTGGCGGGAGCACTCACATCGCCATGAACTGTGCCTCCCGCAGACCCTCAGCACCATTATTCAAGATGTGCTGATTTTCTTTTCCTAACCTGCCTATGCCACCTCATTTCTCTAGCCCAATGTGTAAAGTTAAAATTTGATAAGGCTAACATTATGCTGGAGATTTTCATTAGCTCCAGTGCTGCCTAAGTTCCATTTAATTAAAAGGTTACATCCAGCTGACTCATTCAGTATGAGAATTATCTGTCCCCCCTTCTTTTCCCACCTCATTTTTGTAACTGCGGAGAAGTGTAACACAGTTTAGATATAATTATGAGAATGACCTCCTCATAAGCCAAACCTCAGTACTAGAGGACACTATGCTCTCTCTAAGTATACAAAAATGCATTGTCACTTTCTAGGCTACACATGCTGATATTAGGCAGGCTTCCTGCACAGGAATAAATAAGGAGAGAATTTGGTTTAAGGACCAGGAGGACTTGGAACTAAAACCCTACAGGAAATCTTGACTTCATTTGATTTGGGGTATAAAATCCCTTTTCTTAGACTAGGTTTTGTTTAAAAATGCCCAGGTGGATGATTTATAAGTTGTCAGCAGACATAGGCAACTTCTGTCAGTGACATTTCTGACTCAGAGATAAAATGAGAGATGTTTCATCAGGAGTATCATTGTCCATCCTAGGAAACAACCAATTCGGCAAACATTGAACGGGGAAAGTCAGCCCTTCATGCAAATGACTCCTCACACTAAGCATTTGAAAAGTTTGTAGTTAATACCAACTTTGCTTAAAAAGTAAGCTTTTCTACTTCTTGACTATCATCCGTTAGACTGGAAATTTAACCCAAACACATCAGGAAGTCAAATCATTTTTCTTCTTGTCTCTCTTACCTTTGCACCAGAATTTTTTTTTTTTTTTTAATCAAAGACTACTAGCCTATTCTAACAGTAGTTATTTCTTCATTTTGGGGCTTCCACTAATTATGTGTGGCTTAGAAAAAGAGATTTGGATAATGAGGCAGAGTAAACAAAGAGACCTTGCTGTTTGAAAAAAAAATGAGAAAGGGAGCGTGAAATTCAGTGCCCCTCTGCTCTCTACCTCTGGATGAAGTAACAGCTGCAAGAGCAAGATAAAGAGATGCACCCCGAGAGCTCCGCTCACCATGGTCAGGTCCCTTCAGGGCCAGGCGGGTCTGATGGTGGGGCAGAATCTCAAGCTTGACCTGGTCAGTGGTGTTGGCCAGGAACTGGGTTGCTTCCGCCAGCGTACAGTACTCCATGCTGGTGCCGTCAATGGAGAGGATGTGATCCCCTACGTGCAGGGCTCCACACCTGCGGAAGCAGAAACGCAGGACAGTGAAGCGCCTTCCTCTTTGGAATACACTTTTCACGCCCTTCAGAGAATTCCACATAGTTTTTATTTTCTTAAAAAAAAAAAAAAAAAAAGGAAAGCATTTCAGTATCATAGGAAATAGCATCTGTTAAGTTTTAGACCCCTGAAGTGTACACTGTAGTGTAAAGTCTGGTGGAAAATACAGAAAAATGCAAAGAAATGTTTCCTCTTGTCCATCTTAGGGGGGGCAGGTACTGAACACTGAAGAGAAGCGAGCAAGGGAAGTGTAAGAAAGGAAAATTTTCCCCTTGATTTTTCTTTCCTCCTAGACTTCTTTTATTAATATGATTTGATAAATATTCAGATTCTCAAGTCGTGGCTCACAGAATTGAAGTGGGGTCATTTTTATGTGGGAATGGAATTACGCTGGGGAAATTCAGTTCCTATTTCCTCGGAATCTTTTCAGATAAGCCCCAGATCACTAGCACTTTGTTTTTGAGCATGATTTTGTTACTTTGGAGTTAAACAGTCATTAGTACAATAGCTCTCAATGACAATGAAAATTATGCAGGAGTTGAGTGAGTAATAAAACCAGGCCTGCAGGGCGAGTCAAGGGGAAAGCTGGGGGTGGGGCTAGCTGCTACATCTCGCTGAGCTCAAGACACTGGCTACTGGATGAGTGGAGAAAAGCAAACACAGCAGTCAGCATCCAGACGTACCAGCCAAGTGGGCAGCTCCTTAAACTGGTTACCCCCTGCGGAACGGGAAAAAACAGAGGGAGAGAATTAAAGCATCCTGAACCACTGAGCTCCAGACACCCCTGGATCAATGGCTGCCCCTGCCAAATGACTGCACCACAGGGTAGGACCACAGTGGAGCTGTAGACTGCCCTCTATTGGGGCTGCAGCAGGTCCCCACACCAGAGCTGGAGAATGTCCAGGCAGGGTGAAGAAGGTACAGGAATGGGCCAGAAGGTACAGAAGAGACTAGTCATACGGATACTTTTAAAAATCTCCAGGGTGAATGGTTTACTACTCAAGACAGGAGCATTTCAAGTCATCCTTTCCATCTAAAAAAATTATTTCGTGTTGGTTTACTTGGAATGTTTCAGTGATGTGAGCTGGGGGTTTTCTCACTAGGAGCTACAGAACAATTTATTAAGAGGGAAGACATTTTCTCTCTCTCTCTCTCTCTCTCTCTTTTACCTTGCAAGTCTAAAATATTAATTGGGAAAATAAATTTTATTTTTATTGTGTCTTCAGAATGAATGATGCTTTCAGGGACCCTTGAAGGTTGTGAAACTATAATATTAATGTACTACGACAGTAACAGGTCTGTCTTTAAAGACTGCACTATTTAAAAAAGAGTGCTCTATTTATCTGAGAAAAAAGGAATAACATTTTATGGTAGCAGGACTTAATTGTTAATACTTCAGCAAACCCAGTGACTTCTCTGCATGAGCCTTAATAGAGATCAGTTCAGTTATCCTATGTCAAGGAGAGACAATTATCCCAAGAGACAGTAAGAAAATTTGCTTGGTTGCTTGTTTTGAAATTTTTTCCCAATTTCTAAAGGTCACACTAACATCTGGATAAAGTGACATTATATCATGAAATGTAACATCAGGTAAATTTTTAAGCTCTACCACAGCTTGTTTTCCTAACTGGAATTTATAAAATGTCAAGAGCTCAATTTTCACTGTTGGTGCAGATGTACATGTGCTTGAGTATATGTAGGCATGTGTATATATTACATATGTGTGTACACACATATAATTTCTAAACAACACACCTGTGAGTTTGAAAAGTAGTCACTTTCTATGACACTCACCGGTCTGCAATGCTTGCAGATTTGATCTTGTCTATGACAATGACCTGCTTGCTACAGCACATCGAGGTAGTGAGAGCAACGCCAAGGCTGGCCCCAGGAGTTTTGGCAACTTCAACTAGCAGTGGCCCGGATGCTGTTGCCACAGTATCTGTCAAAGAACAAATTCAGGAAATAAAATAAAACAAATCAGCAAAAAGACAAAAGAAAAAGAGAATGTTTAGTCTGATGTCAGCCTGTTAATTCTGTCCCTGAAACTTAGGCTTTCTTCCATATGTCATCCTCACAGCCAGTGGTACCTGAGGGCACCCACCTGTTCCACACGGCGTGCATCATAGCAACACACGCTCATGTAATCTCCTCAATTAGATTTTGAGCTTCATACCAGTCGGGGTACTGTCTTATGTGTCTTTATGCCCTCCCTCCACACCACTGTTGTGCCTCACACATGCTAGGGTCTTTCGATAAGTGCTTAAAATTAATTAATCATTCAATAAATATATAGCACCTATTGCAAAGAAATAAATGCACAACAGGGTTGATGAAGAAAGGGTAGGCTAAAGAAAGGAAAGAGGAACAGGAAGGATGAACAGAAGAATGAATGGATGAATAATGGATAATGGGTCATGGATGGATGATGTCTCTATTTGTCAAATGGGAATAGGTAAGCAAAGTGGAATCTGTAAGCACTTGGAGCTTCCCCAACTCTCAACTTGACTATCATTTCCTGTTCAGGAATGACTTTAAATAGCTTTGCCTCTGGCTTGGAACATTCTACATTCCCTCAACTTCTACTGATCAATAGAGATACCAGTGTAAACATCAATTCCTCTGGAAGCTTCTCTAACTCATGATTTGGTAAGAAGCTTTTCACACGTGCTCCTATAGTCTAAACTACTTGTGTTGTAACACACAGTTCACTGTCCCGTAAGGGCCAGGTTGGGTGACATCTCTGTCCTTTGCCAGATTTTGAGCTTGTTTTGAAGGCAGAGACTATGTCTTGCTGATCAGAGTTCTCACTACTTGCCACGTGATGAGCACACAGGAGACAGATAACAGTTGTAGAATAAATGCAAGAACAAACGAGAAAGAGTGTAATGTCACTTAAAGCTCAAAAGAGAGTTGTTATATGGAAAAGAGCCCTGGATGCGGAGCTAAAACATTTGCATTTAATTTTTATTTTCATAATACTTTGGTTTTATGGTACCTTAGCCAATTAATTACTGAAACACTCTAAGCCCGACTGCTTACCTCTAAAATAATGTTTTTTTCATGATGTTTACTACAACCAATGTAATGTATACTTAAAGCATTTTGCTATGTATACAGAATATTATTGCTATGATGACCTCAAATATTGGAGCCATCCCATTTTCCAGACTGCATATTAGTACATTTTTCTGGTTTTCTACTCCTTTGATGCTGCTTGAGATTTCATTAATCAATTTTGTTTTTCCACTAGCACATTTTCATCACCAAGGTAACACTCAGAGACAGTGACTTGGGAAATCTGTTTTCTACGGCTAAAGTTAAGGTGATATGCACTGATTCATGAAGGCGAAGGGCCATGGGCTATCTTCAGTTTGAGATAAAACAACATATTTCTTAATTAAGTTAAAGATGAGAAAATGCACATCAACAACATACTTACTCCACTACTACAGATTCTTGTATGTGTTGTTTCCTGAACAATGGATATTGAAATAACTCAGTCTTAAGAAGCAAAGAGGACTTTAGAACCTATATCTTTTCCTATCATTCCAGGGCAGAGTCTTATTAATATTAACTGGAAGGAACCAGTGGTCTTAGCCTAACACAAGGGACTTGTGGTTCCTCGGTGCTTATGACTGTTTACCCAAGGGCCTGGTTAGCCCAGGGGCCTAACTCTTTGGTGGAGGTTACTCTCTAGTTTTGATAACCTTGTTGTATTAAGTGCCTTGGTCTCCAGTCTAGGGCCATTGACATTGCCTTTCTTTTCTCTTCCTTCCCTGTTTTCTGCTTTGGTTCTGTCCAGTGCCTCAGAGGGTCATGGTGCTGCCCAGGACTCGGTGTTAGTAGGTAGTGGTCCCTGTGCTATTTGCAGCACTGGACTATAATGCATCTGCCTCGAATGGTACCCCCTGGTGAAGAATATTGGTCAGCCACCAAAGGCTTTGTTTCAGTTGTGCCCATCCCTCAAATCCGACAGACGGATGTCTGCAGCTGAGCCAGGCGCTGTTGCTGCCTCTGATTTGCTGATGGTTGACCATCCTTCTCATCCTGAGCACGCTCCTGCAGGATCTACTGCTCTGATCAAACCCCTCATGACCTCTGACCTACTAGGGACTTTTATGTTTCTGGAACTCCAAAATGACCAACTTTTAATTGCTCAGACCTCTTTCTATGACCTCCTTGGATTTTAATAGGTCTGTGATATGGCAGTTAGTTATGTTTTTCCTCATGGTTCTGCCATGTCTAAGGATAAATTTGCTTTCTTAGCAGATGAATGTAACAGTTTCCATGTTAATTATCATCAAATGTCTTGATCTTTCCATTTGATGCTACAAGTGGAAAATTTCACATCATGAAAATTTAATTTACAAAATTATATAAATATTGCATAAAATCACCAACAACTATGTGTAAGGTATAATTAAAACATAAATGAATTTCATGTTTATACTAGGGTGTCATTGACAAGATGTGTCATTATATACATACAAATATTCTAAAATCTGAAAAACATTGGCAAGTTAAGACACATTGGGCTTTAAGCATTTTAAGTAAGAACACCCAACCTTTATTATGATTAACCAGAGTTTTAAAAGAGGCATTAAAGATTATTTAAAAATTCTGAAGCAATTCTTTCTTCCTGAGCTCTGGATGTGTCAAAACATAAAAACTTGTATTTCTGTATATTCTAATGATTCAATTGTAGTGAAAAAATATTAGCTTTTTCTTTTAGAAGAAAGAATAGGAACAAGGATATCAAGAAAGTGAGGACAGGGTGCCAGATTTGTCACCACTGGTTTAGAGGGGAGAGAGACAGCTCAGCCAATGGAAACTGGAATAGAAGTCTCTCTCTTTTAGGGCATTAGAAGAATAGTGAGTACAGTACTTTCATTTGGGGGAGCAAATGTGCAACTAAAAAATTATCTTAAAATTTAAAGAAGAAAGCTTTAGAATTCCCAGAGAAGTGAATGTAATGTCACAGTTAAGCAAAGAGACCATATGGCTCTGGGCTGGAGGCCAGGAGGGCGGTCTTTGCTGTGACATCAACTTGTCATGTGACTCAACCCGTGTTTCAGATCTCATTTTCTCCATTTGCAAAATGCAGTGACAACAGTGCAAGCTCCCTCAACCTGCTAGTCAAATATACAGAGAAACAGGGATGTTAGGCAAATAAAAAAGAATTGTCCAGCTAGAGAAAATGAAGGAAAGGTAATCAGTTTTATAAATACACAGGAGCTCGTTCTTCTAGTAGAAAACTCTATCTCTCATTGGGGGTTTATGCACAGATAGTTTCAAATAATGCAGTGGCTAATGCCCTTGACCTATGTTTATAAGAGGGTGTCTAAGAGGTTCCCTGATCAAGACCGAGGCAACAAGAGCGAAAAGGAAATCAATGATGGTGTCTCCAAAGAAGAACCAGCTGGTGTACTGGTTAACTTTATCCAAAGGCAGATGCTAGAGTAAATGAACTGGGTGCTTCACTTACGTTTCTAACAAAAGCTGGATGTTAGGCAATTTGAGAAGCGTGATGATGGTATCCTGGTCTTTCATGCAGGTGTCTAGGACCAGATCTATATGCTTTGGACAGGGGTTGAGTCAGTGGTAGCATAAAGTCTTATCAGAAGATTAGAGAAGAAAAAATATATTCTTATCCAGATAAAAAGCCACCAGTACACACCCCCTCCCCAGAAAGAGTACAGGCTAAAATTACAAGTGGAGTTGCCATTCATACCACAATATAGATTTTAAAAATATTTTATTGAATGCTAACTATATACCATTCAGTACTGGGAATTCAGAGATGTAAATGTAGCATCCTTTCTAGTAACCCTTGGGAATCTGATGCCAAAAAGCTAGGAGGAGGGGGATCCACTATAAAAATATATTCGCATGCATTTTCTAGCCATTTTTTTTCCTTTTTTACTGCAGGACCCACAATGCTTACAGTCCTACCTCCTCTAGCCACACCCAGTAAAATATTTAATACTGTAGGGTCAAAATGATTAAAAATGATGGGTTATCTACTAGGATACGAATTGTAGGTTTCTCAGAAAATTACGTACACATGCTGGAAGTGTCCAAAGATCCATAGAAGGTTGGCTGAAGTTCCTTGTCCTTAAAAGCTATAGAAAGGCAATCACTTTTGGGGCCGGGGAGATAGCTCAGTAGAATAAGTGCTTGCCTGGCAAGCACAAGGGCCTGAGTTCAATCCCCGGTTCCACCAAAAAAAAAAAAAAAAGGCAATCACTTTCCCAATACTAATGGCAAATGTCAAGGGAATGGCCTTGACAGCTGAGCAACAGGCGCTGGCCTGGCTGGGATGAGTTCAGTATATGAGCTAGGATTTTCTCTAAATGTTTTTCAGTGGACTTTAATTGGCCCAAAGAAAGCAACAAAACTGCTTTAGCAAGTAACACTATCCAGCACTACCCATGTGGTAGTTACTTTGTGTATGGTAGAAGGGGATCTACAAAATGTTAACATCTAATTGATCATTAGTCTTTTCCTGACAATTGTTATCCACAGTAAATACTTCCCCACAACATCAAGAAGCACACAGTACCTCATGATATGAAGCCTGTTTCCCTAGCTGCTACCCAGCTGCATTCACAGAGGACCCTATGAGAAGCAGGACTGAAAAAGCCCTGGCCTTATTCCACGATGCCTAACAAGATGCATGGGAAAAATAAAAATAAGCAGACAGGGTAGATGAATGGACAACTCTTATTTAAGAAAGTGTAAGAGAAATAAAAAAGAGTGTGTCAAAATGAGCAGAACAAACAGAAGAAAAATCAGGAAGAAATAATCAAGTGCCTATCCCTAGACAGATGATTAGTTTATTCTGTGGAAGAGAAGGATGGTTGAAAAAGTGGTTCATAGAGACATAAATTATTCATGGTTAAAGACATCTTAGTCATTAGCATATTTACACCCAAGTGAAGCCCTTGCATGCTGTGTTGATTTATGAGCTACATAATTATATGAGATACACAGATGACTATTTGCATGGAAAACACTCTGGATTTTTTAAATTTTGTTAATCAGTTTTTCAACTTCTGAGCCCTGCATTGCAATGAGCGTAACGCTTGATTAGAACCCGCTGTAAATAGCTGAGCCCACATGGTAAATCACCTCTACTTTTGGCACATTCCCTCAAAAAAAGTTCCATTTGGGGATTTTCCAACTTAGCCATTTATTAAGGAGTGGTAGTTTGGCTCACAATTTCTTTTGCCTGTGAACAATTTGGTCATAAATAGAAGTGTTTGGGAAAACTTGGTTTTGGGAAAACTTTGTGTTTGACTCTGCGCTGAGCCATGAACACAATTGTAGCCATCTTTCCCATACAGAATAGAAGTGGCCATCTCTTCCAGATAGTGGAATGAATTAAGTTTGTGAACTGAGGCACCGGTGTATTTTAATGAATGTTATTCAAACACTGCTTCTAATAATTGCCAACCTTTTCAGATGAGCAAAAATGGCAACAAATTTTATAGCTTTTATAAAATTGCCCTTTCTTCTATTTTTTAATTTAAAATACAGTATTTAGGAAATATTCAGATCAAAGTGCTCCTCCTATGGTAACACGAGCTCCACTCTAAATCCTAACTTTTCTGGAAGAGTCAAAAGAGATAAGAGGAACATTTATTGTATTTCAGGAAGGGTTGAAAGCAAGTGACACTTGTAACACACCCCTATATTTGATTGAGTTTGGATAAAGCTGTGTTGCTGACTCCAATGATCTGTAGCAGGGTTAACCTGGTAACTTCATTCGCTTTGGAATGATTGAAGTACAATGTACGGAGAATGCATAAACCACAGCTTGCAGCTTGATGAATTTTCATATACCGAACGTATTTGTATAATCACATTTAGACCTAGAAACAGAACATTATCAACATCAAAGAATCCTTCCTCTCTACTCCTTTAAGTCACTGCCTCCACCCAAGGTAACTACCCAAATTAGCTTGACTTCTAACAGCATAGATTAATACTGCTTATTCTTTTTTTTTTTGGAGCAGGGGTGGGTGGGTACTAGGATCAAACTCAGGGCCTTGTGCTTGCCAAGCAGGCACTTATGTTGCTGAGCTATACCCCCAGCCCAACACTGCTTATTCTTACTATTGAACTGTAACAAATTCTCAGTTTGAGTTCTGCTTAAAGATGCATATTGTTGTGGTTGTTTTCTATCATTTATTCTCATTTCGACATATTTTTTCAAAGGTGAATATGCTGTAATTTATTCATTCCACTATTTAAGGGGTTTGTTGTTCTGCTTTACAAATATTCTGTGAACATTTGAGTATGTCTTTTAGTGAGCATGGGTATGCATTTCCGTGGATGTTATAAGCAGGAGTAGAAATTTGGGGTTAAAGGGTATACATGTTCTCTGCTTCTGTGAAACGTGCCAAAGAATTTTCCACGACTTGTATGAATTTACTTTTGCCCCTGCAGAGAGGGAATGGTCTCATCTTCTCCACCCGTTGTCCACTTCTTGCTGACATCAGTCCTTTTCACCTTCCCATTTCAGTGGGGTGCAGCAACATGAGTTCAATTTGCAGTTTTCTGATAACTCAGGTATTTGGGAGAACTTTTCATAAATATATTGGCATTTGAAAATTGTCTTTTGTAGACTATCTGTTCAAATGTTTTCCCAAACTTTCCCTTAAATTTCCCAGCAACTTAAGAATTAAAACAAAAAACAAACACCTGTATTCTCATACGAATCATGAATGACTGTGATTTGCAAATATATTTTCCCCAAGGATGACTTACAACTAGAGATATTTGTTGGTGTCTTTTTGATGAAAAGAATTTCTTAATTATTCATTTTTATGGTTATAATGTTGCACTTAAGTGTTTGCTCATTTTAAACTCACGATGAAGGTGATGAAGGTCTCCTATACTTTTCTGAAAGTCTTTTTTTTTTAAGTTTACATTTGGCTTGATAATCTATCTGGAAATAACTCCTACATATTGTATGGAATAGGATGTGGCAAGATATATTTTACCCACACAGATCCAACTTACTTATCAGAAAAGATCTTTTCTTCTCACAGCTTGGAAACATGACTAGGTTCTCTCTTTGTCTTGCACCAGTGATGTTTCTCTGAATTATTTTAGTCCCTTAATAGACCTTGATATCTGACAATGTTAGTCCTCTGGTTTTGTCATTCTTCCTGGTGCTGCTGACTTTTTTAAAAAAATCCTTTGTAGAGTTGTATGTTACTGTACATGTAAGTTAGGGGGACTAGAGCTTAGTAACTAAATTAGCGAGGAAGCTGAGGTGCCCAGCAATGGAATAGTAATATGTGAAATAATCATGTTAGGATTAATGTGACAGCTTTCAGTATTAAATTTGATAGACTGGCATAATTTTTATGGATATTTAAACATGCTTTGTAGAACACTAATAAAAGTCTCTTAAATTTCTAAGGTCTAAATGTAATTAAATTGTAAAGAATCTTTATACTTTTAAAGTAGAGGATTTTAAAAAAAGGCAGGTCATAAAATTTCTTCAAGAGCCTTCTGAGCTCTGTCACAGTGATTTGGGGTGTATTTTTAGATACTACAGCTCTAGAAGCTTCCATTTCCATTGATAGTACTAATAGATTCTCAAAAGAGGACATAATTATATTGGGGTGACATTTCAGCCAACTCAAGATTCATATCTTCATTTGATTTAAGAAGTATAAGCAATCTAATCAATTTATCACTTAAGTGGCCAATACTACTTTTAAGTGAAAGTACAAATATTTGAGCACATAGTGTAAATCCTTCGCCTTCCCATGAAAAATATTTGGCATGTTACACATGGCTGCTGCTCAATCATCGTATTCTATATCATCCTCCTCCAGAATGTCTGATTCCCTGTCAGTCTAAAAATAGTCACCATCGGGTTTTTCTGGGTTTAATAAGTATTCCACACACAAAAACCCAGAATGATTCACTATCAAACTCTGCTGACACAGAGAACCTGCTAACGTAGGAGTGAGTGTCTGCCAGTCTGCAAAGAATCCCTCTGACTCAGGATGCTCGAACTCCCAAGGCTGGGAAGGAAAGTGGAGTCAGAAGAGTCAGTGGCTCAACAGCAGATCCAGTGTTCCCTTGTCATCCTGTAAGTTTACAGTACAAGAATGATACACTGTAGTGTTTTAAAAAACCAGACCTTAAATCAGACAAATGAGTTTCAACCACTCAGCTATCCTAAAAGTCAGTTTACTTAGAAGTTGTGAAAACTTTACTTGGAAATATTTAAAGCATCTATTTTTCTAACTGATCCCCTCTGAGTTTTTATAGGAGGTAGACATAATATTAACAGACAAACACACGTTAGGAAAGTGTATCGATTTAAAAGATCTGGCTAGATGAAGAAAAGAAACAACTTGGCCATCATGTGTTCAGACAACTGATGTCCTAGAACCACAGCCCAGAGCAAAGTACCACCAAGGCTCCCGGGCTTTCTTACACTTCATGGTGAGTTACTATTTACAAAATATTTTCACATGTATCATTTATTGCTTACAAAACTCCTTTGAGATGGGCGGGGCATTTACAACATCTTGTAGGCGACACTAATAAGCAGTGAGAGATGAGAATGACTACTTTAAGCTTGGTTTGCAGTAAGGTCTATGTTATCAGCAGGTTCACTCAGTTTCATAAAGAATGTTCTAAAGGCTTCGCAGAATTGGAGAGGGATCCAAGTAAATGAGACAACATTTGACTATCGTGGTATGGTAACAAGTTTTAGATCAGCATCTCCACAGAGCCATAGATTACTTTAGAAAATACTTTGGTCTTTCTATTTTCACCTGTGTAATGAGATAGGTCTTCATTAGGCACCTGCTTCTTGATCAGGGTTCCAATAGGAAGGATATCTGATATTTGTAAGTGGTGGATGACACCTTGTGCCACCATAGCACACATGCTCCTTACAGCCACAACTTCACTGACAGGAACTGAGGCAACTCTTCAAACACTTTCAAGGACCGAAAAAAGAAATTTTTGAATTTGGTATAAATGTACTAGTTCTCTGTGAATCTGAACTATGTGGAGTGCCATGACACATGCTGTGGTTTGGAAGTGCTTTCTTCCCCAAGGGTTCCCATATTGGAGAGTTGGCCCCAGTGTGGGGCTGTGAGAGGTGATGGGAACTTTATGATGTGGGGACAAGCGGGAGGGCACTGAGAATGGTCCTCAGGGAAGAGAACACCAGTCTCTCCTCGTGAATTCTTGTGACAATGAGTTGTTGTCAGAGGGAGCCTCACTCCTGAATGGCTCTCTGGCTTCACGGCTAGTAAGGTGATTGCTTATTCCCATGACACTAGCAGCATGTTACCTGCCAGTGGCCCTTACTCAAGAATACATTGATGGGGTTGGCTGACTCTGCGCTTACACTTCTTAAAGCTGAGCTACATAAACCCCTTCTTTTTATAAAGCAGAGTGCCTCAGGGATTCACAATCATAACCAAAAAACAACTCATGCCAAAACACATTCTGTACCTACTCACAGAGGTAAGGAAGGCAAGACCCTCCCCATGAGGAACAAGCTAATACCACTGTATTTTAGAATCTGTCTTGTAGAGATTTTAATGAGTGATCTAGGATCGCTTAAGACACCTTTATTACATTAAGAAGTAAATGCACGTCTTATTTTTGGGAGTACACTTGAGTTCCTTTTTCTAGGATACTCATTTCTTTCCTCCTTCTCTGAGGCAAGCCGGATTCTAGGCTTTCTGATTCATTACAAAAATCTGAGCTGAATGTATAGTTTTAGGGAATCTGTGAAGACACCTGTAAAGTTTCTAGGTATATCTGAGATAATAAGAAGATAAAGAAAAAACAGATGGGAAGATTCCAGGAAAATTATGCTTTACTCCTTTATTTTGAGTGGCTTTACCATAATTTAAATCAATAAAAATGCCTGAGTGATTAATCATCCGTAGATAATTAATTCATTGTCTCACTTTCTTCCTGCTTCCCAGAACTTTCTTAGGCACTTAATGTTAAATATTTGATGCTCCGAGATTTCTTGGGGGGGGGGGGTTAATACTGTACTTAGGCCTATTTTAAATAAAATTTATACTTTAATTTTAAATTCTTCCTATATAATTTATTTTTAAGAAATAATTAGATCTTACACATCAAATGAAGAACTTTAAGTTTAGAAAATATAAAGATGCATTCCTTTATTTGTTCTGCTGCCTTCAAAATTTTTATGTATAAAACATTTAATATTTTATATACCTGCTATAATTTCTCTCAATCTGCTATGGGTACAGTATCAGATATGTGAAGTCTTTTGGGTTTTAATCCTATGCTTATAGTACATGATTCGCATGACTTTAAATAATTAGCCTCTTTAAGATACAATTACTTCATCTGTAAAAAAAAAATAAGGATAATAATGTGTGTTTCACAGTGCTACCAGGACAATTAGTTAATAAAATGTATAAAATGCCTTGCACAATCCTTGGCAGATATTAATTTCACAAATTAATGTTAGTGTCTCTTTCTCTCCTTCTTCTTGGGTTAATATAAGGTCATAGTGATGACATCTATAATGCTTAATTAGTTTCCTAAGTTGATGTGAAAAATTGCTTTCTTTACTTGGCTAGAGAAGGCTAGAAAAAAGGCTATTAAACCAAAAATTAAATTACTTATTTATATGCCCCAGAGCTTTAAGCTAGTGTTTGCATCAGTGGGGCTGCGGTGAGGTTGTTCCCGAGGGAAGGTTACAGCAGAGACAGACGAGGGGAAAGGGTAGGGGACCAGACAGCTTCCACTGTATCATTAGTAACATTTTCACATGTCGTTTCACTTACTTAATTTTAAGTGCTCTGAATGATTTCAATATTACCCTATCTGCAATTTTAGATTATCTCCATTGCTATGGACTGAGTTTTATAATCTATAACTAATGAAGCCATATCTTTGGTAAAGTATTTCAGAAAGAATCTACATGGAGGATATCTCGTCTATACAAATTATGAAAATTGAATTGATGTTGCACTTTGATCACAGGTGGCACACTTAAGAGTTCCGCCAGGACGCTGATAGAAAGACTGACAAACCTGCAGTCAGAGTTTGTTCTGGATAATAAGACTTCAGAGAAGCAGATTCCACAACACAAATGTATGACTCAACATAAAACTACTGTTTAAGCAACTCATCAGTAGCATAAAAGTCAAGGAAGTCACCTCTGAGAAATAAATAAGAGAAGCAAGAGTCACCCAAATCAAGTCTCCACAGAGTGAGACATCTCAGACATAGTCTTAGCAAAAATTCAAAGCAGTCTTAAGAAGCAAGCAACCAACAATAATGAAGCCAACTGTACAGGACGAAGGCCGATAAGTCTCTATCTGACGGCAGCTGAACTACTGCTTTAGTACTGGAACCATTTCTTGTGAACCAATGAATACCACTACTTCTCACTCTCCAAAAGAGTATGAGTAGATT
The DNA here is from genome assembly GCA_002564285.1 of Tympanoctomys barrerae. Classification (NCBI taxonomy): domain Eukaryota; kingdom Metazoa; phylum Chordata; class Mammalia; order Rodentia; family Octodontidae; genus Tympanoctomys; species Tympanoctomys barrerae. The sequence goes on along the minus strand of NDGN011388581.1, from coordinate 2,602 downwards.
AATTTGTCTCTTGAGAGATAGCTTTCAGTGTGCTGGAATGAATGTCTCCAGTGAGCTGAAACTTAAACATTTCAATATTCTGTTTTTCAAAGACACTATACTTATCTGGAGTTGCAGGTACCAGTGCCCAAAAGAATCTCCCTTTCAGCAGTACTGACTAGCTGGACCCTGAGTATAGATTATTCAATGGATTTACATTTCAGATTAGCAGCCAACAGCTGTGATTAAAGAAAGGAAGGCATGCTCAAGTGACCTAGAGAACAACAAGCTTCCAATGAGCCAGGATACCGCAGGGCACACCTCTCAAAAGCCATGTAATTATGGGCATTAACTATAACCTATCATAGAGACTCACATCCCCTACTTTGCTAAATAAAGGTTTTCTAATACCTGGACACAGGGTGAAACAGGCCACTTTGTAATTGGAACACTGGTGCCTTTATGTACAATGGAAGGGAATTGTTCTTTAAGGGAAGAAAGGAAAAGCAAAGGATGAATAAGAGAAGGGAAGGAGAAAAGACAGGAAGAAAAAGAAGGAAAAGCAAAGTGAAGAAAGAATAAATAAAAATATAAAAAATGTGGACAAATTTCTTCCTCAGAAGCCAACTGTACAGGACAAAGGCCGATGGGTCTCTATCTGACAGCAGCTGAACTATTGCTTTAATACTGGAACCATTTCTTGTGAACCAATAAATACCACTACTTTGCTGTATCTTTTACTACTGCCTCTGTGTTTTCTAGGGAAAGGTAAATACTCTCAATTTATATGAGACACAGGGGACACACTGCTCTTAAGCTGCCTGCATTTCATCATTCAACAAATATTTACTGTGTACCTTTTTGTGTATTACACACATGCTGTTTGAACAGAGACAAATATATATTTATAAGATCCCTGCCCCTGCCTTTCTGCTATAAATGGAGCAGTGACTGAGGACAGCAGATTAGACTGACAAAGCTGCGTTGTAATGATGGCAGTTAGGTGACACAAGAGTGAAGGAAAAGTAAGGAGTCCCCGAGGGAGAACAACAGACCCAAGTGTGGTAGGGTGACTTCAGAGGTAGTTTTCTGCCAGCAAGTGACACTTAGGCTGAGACTTTTAAAGGATATACACAAAACAGCGGTGAGCACGGGTGCTTCCACAAATAGGGGTGAACAGTCATTTCTTAGGCAGGGGGGGCAGAGCTTGCAGAGTCCTGAGGCCCCTTGCTCGGTAGGGGCTGTGCTGAAGGGAAGAGAGCTGGGGAGCTGGAAGAGGAGTGGCACACTTCTGGTGGGGAGGACCGTAGGGGCTTACAGACCTGGCCAGCTCTAGTGGGAAGAGAGCGAGGGAGTGCGCCTGGACTCCATATGTGTTCCCCGAAGAGCTGTTTGTCTGAGCATGGAACGGAGGGCGGGTGGCATGCAGAGGGGAGGCAGGCACATGCTGAGCCGTGACTGTAGTTTTCTGGGAGCCATGGAGTCCATGGGTGACAGGCCCCAACACCTGCTAGCAGGCTGCCAGGAGAAGAGAGTCAGGTCCTGCGAGGTGCCCGTGTAGGTGGGGCAGGAGGCAACCCAGGCTGGCGGCTGGAGAAGTGCTCAGCGAAGGCACTTTTGCCCAGATGGGGGGAGATGGAGGAGGAAGGGACAGAAACCATGAGTTCCATCCTCAATATTTAAGTTGCAGAATTATCATGCACATGTGGCATTAAAACTACTCTGACTGGTTACTCTGTTTTTAAGCAAAGGTTCTGGAGTCAGGCAAACAGTTTAAATTCTGACATATTGTCTTCCAAGACAAGTTATTTTATTTCCTCTAATTTCTCAAATAGGGATACTGAGGCTTATTTCTGAAGGTAAAAATGCAATGAGAGAATGTTTATAAAATACCTTGAGTAAATGAGAATTACTAGGACTGCACAACACACCATGCTAAAGGCTGAGTTTTGGGCACCAATAAATCATGTCATTCAGGGAAATTTTTTTCTTATTTTCCAAACTAGCTTAAATTTTTCTATGTCACGAAGTAAGTAAAATAATATTTATAACTTTAACATGCTTGCTTTACTCTTGAAACTACGGGACCCAATGACAAGTGATGAGAAGTCCTGCAACGGAAGGTTCTCTGTGAGATGTGGAAATGAAGTTTATGAAAATTTATAGTCTGCAACTAGAGGAGCTGGGTAAAAAGTAGTGCTATAAATATGTACAATTTTGGTGGTCAATTGAGATAATAAATTTAAAAAGAAAGTGGTATTGTACAAAGAATAATGGACTGAGAGAGGCAGTCTCACATATGCTCACAGAAAAGAAACAAAAATTTCTTAAGACGTTCAAACAATAATTACAAAGTTCCTATGTAATGTTCTAGTTATATAATCTCAACATTCAAAGTTAAATGTTAAAAAAAAAAAAATCGATGACCACAAAGTCTACACCGTCCTATGTATTTTGTGTAGAAAATAGAATTCATTCAGTTAAAACGCTAGTGAATCTACGAGCTTTGTGGGAATTGACCTACTGCTGTGGAAGGCATGTAGAGTCTTCCATTAATCAGAAAGTGTCAGCCTCCTGCAGTAAACGCACGGAACATAGTGCTCTCAACCTTCCTCCCAAAAAA
>NDGN011388555.1:0-33238 GCA_002564285.1 Tympanoctomys barrerae | reverse complement strand
ACAAAATATATGACATTCAGCAGAGGTAACTAAAAGAGCCAGGAGAATGAAGCCCTTTACCCTCCTCCAGTAGTCTCTTTCTCTTCTTCATATTCTGTTTTTAGGACTGGTCACTTACCATGAAATTGTTCTACATGGTTCTAGAGTCCTCCCCCACCCCCTCTGTGTAATTTAGATGCAGCAAAACTGACTTTCTGATTTAAATTTATTCCCACATAATGTGAAAAATGTCACCCATAATAAAACCTGCTTCACAATTTCTCATGTAATTGAATTTAAATAGCTATAAATTAGAAATAACATTTATGGATAATTTGGTTTGAAGTTGAGCTGTAATTCTACAAAAAGAAAGAATTGGAATATAATTTAATCTTTTCTAGTCTTTGTAGTCTTGTTTATGTCTTACAAATATTTATCAGTTCAGAAAGGATATTATATTCTTCCTAAAGTTATCTGTCAAATGCATATTCAATGCCTGCATTAGCTGTCAATCTCTTTTTATATGTATTTATTAAGCTACTTGAAAGTACTTAGCTGCTTTTGCACAGAAAATTAACTCATTAATACCTGCAACATTTTCACTATCATTATCAAGATTTTTTTTTATCAGCGGTGATTCAACTATACAAAGACTTAAGAAAATTTTCATTTCAACTTATACCTAAAATGCTTTCTTATGTTCAGAAGTGAACATGCAGAAATTCACAATGAATTTCCTTCACGCGCTTGCTTATACTGCCCACTGTGCCAGCTGGCCTGGCAGATAAGCTGTGGGCTCACAGTCCATTGATCATGCACAATTGTGCTTTTACAGATACGAGATAGCACATCGGGGTAGATATTTGGTAGCTTCCCCCAAGTACTAAAACCAAACCTAAGCACATAACTTTGTTTGAATCCCAAGGCTGAGGACACACTTCTCATCTCAAAAATGCTATTTTTAAGAGAATAAAAATGGCAAGACATAAGTAAATAAAAATGATACAGAATTTCACTAAACAATATGATAGGGATTCAGGAATGGTTGCAAAATAGGTCAAAAAAAATAGATGGAGAAAAAAATGTAAGCGTTAGCTGCTCCTTCCAATAGACCAGCAGAAATCTGCAATAAAGTCAACCCTTCTTTGGGTCTCTGCTGTGTTTTACAAACAGTGAAAGAGCAAGTGGGCTTCCCGAAGGTCAGCATCGCTTTGAGGATTGTCATCTATTTAGCATTAAGATAGACCTCGCTCTTCCCCTCGTGAAACCGAGCGTTGTAATACCAGGCGGTCACCAAATAATCACAAAATAACTGATAAATACTGCACTATGCTCTGTGAAGGAGAACACAAGGCACTTTGAGACTAAGTGGAGAAAAAGTAGTGTAAATGAAGTCTTTTTAAAAGGCCCTCTTTGAAAAGATGACCTTTCAACTGAGAGCCAGCCAATGTGTAGGGTTTGTGCAGGTCAAACACAGGGGAGTGTTCCAGATGGCTGGGAGGAAAGGCCCAGGGAGCTGGCAGGCTGAGTCAGGAAAGCACGGCTGAAGCAGCCCCTGAAAGGGTTTTGAGGCACCAGATAGTGGAAGACCTGGTTATTATTATGTGCATATTACCATATAACATATGGTAATATGCATAATAACAATTTTTAAAAATTTTATCCAGAAATACTATGAAGCATTTAAACAGTCACAAAGATGTTCATTTTTGAAGACTGTTCCCGAGAGAAGAGATTACAGAAAAGACATAACAACACAGTAGAATATCTTAAATAATTCTTAGAAGTGCACTCAATAAATGTTGCCCTGGGCTGCTAAAATTTTCTTATCTTTGCAGATTGAAGAATTTACCATTCTCCTTTACCAAACTTAAAGAGCTTGCAGCACTGTGGCTTTCTGACAATCAGGTAAAAAAACGAAACAAAAAACACCTTGCCTGGTAGATTTTGTTTATTAAGATGAATCACAATTGAAATTTTGAATTACTGACTTTTTCTCAATAGATACCACTGACAGCTGCTATGGAATACAGATTTTTACCCCATGAAAGTGATATTTTTATAAAGCTACCAGTTTAAGTATTGTCGTAGACAAAACAGTACTATAGTCTCCACCCTCTTAAAATCATCTGAGATCATTTGCATAGGCTCTTAGCTTCTGATGGGACATATATGTCCTGAGAGGATGTACTTTAATTATAACTCTGAAGGTAAAGAATAAAAATCATTACCACAGTCCCCGCCAGGGGGAATTATTATCCACTATGTTCTATTCTCTTCTCATGCCTTTAATTATAATCAACTCTATACTACAACTTTACTCCAGAAATTTTCTGATATCTTTTGACAACTGTTATCAGTATTTTTCTGTTTTGATAGCATTCTGTATACAAAATAGATCATAGTTAAATCAGTAATTGAGTACTAGTGAATAATTTTATTACATGGAAAGCAATGAGAAATACTTGTGGAATCTGATTTGCCACCAAAAGAACTGGCAATGTATAATTTTGACATAGCTCATTCATCCACTTTTTTTTCCTTTTTCTAAAATTTTAAAATATGAATGATCGGATGAAAAAAACCATCTTGAATGTAGTTTGGCACCATTTTTGAGTATAACAATAGCATTACTGCTAAATGAATTGTTCACATGTATGGCCATCAGGCTACTTTGTGAAAATTAAAACTTCTCCAAAGGGTAAATGTGAAAATAGTGTTTGATTTTCTATTCTTCACAGTAATCCCATCAACTGACTAAAATCATAGATTGTCATTCAAATCTTATCAATAAACTTATGATTTTTCACAGTATAGATATATCATAAATAAATCACTTGTGGAATCCATGTGAACATTACTTGATAGAATAATCTCTTCTACAGTCTGGCATTGTTAAAAAAACTCTCTCTACCGTCATGATTTATTATTCTTGCAAGACAATGAATGGGACAATGATTGTACCATTTAATTTTCATTTTTAAGCATCCATTTAATGTTTCATCAAACAAGCTAGTTTTCCAAATCTCATTTTGGCTTCACTCTGATTAGTAAGTGTCATGAAATAAGCAGATTTTTAATACATTATGTACTATTTTCATTTCCAATATATTTCTAGCATTTAATATACCAATTCTGAAAGCATTTCACATGTAGTATTTTGAAATCAAATTAATGACAGAATGAAATATGACCATAAATATACTACAATATATCAGATACTTGCGTAATTGCTTCTCAGTATGTGGACTATGTCTTTACTTACAAAAGTGTCTCTTTAATAAATGTTTATGTTTCATACCAACTAAACTCATAAATGATCTTGCAAAATATGAACTTGATAGCAAATTCCATTTGTCTTTCTTGGGAAACAGTCCATGAAAATGAATAGGCATATAGAACTGTTCGGAAAGCTAGCTTAAATTGAAATAATTTAGCCTTTTTTCTTATCAGGATTAAAAGTGGCATTGCTCAATTGAATAGGTTTTTGGTAAGTTTTTAAAATGGGTACAATACAGAAGAAAATCTCATGATGAAAATTGTAGAATTTGAAAACATTCTTCAACAATGGTCTTCTTTTATGTTACACTTCCTGACTCCAGTTTTTAACTTACTTTTCGTTTAACATTTCATTCACCTTGGTGAGGCCAGACTATTTAATAATCATTATCTTGTCTAACGCTTGTAGTCTTCGTGTTTGCGATAGTGTTCATCTAATTCCTGTGTTCTTGGCTTCCAGTCCAAAGCCCTTATCCCTTTACAAACAGAAGCCCATCCGGAGACTAAGCAGAGGGTGCTGACTAACTACATGTTTCCCCAGCAGCCTCGCGGGGATGAAGGTAAATTGCCAGTAGAAACCTCTTCTGTATTTACAATGACCACAGATGAAAAGAACTGATGTGCTCTCATCTCCCGGCAGAGCTGACTCACAGGGATGCCCATAAAGGCAACCACGTGACACACATGTATCACTGGGGAGCTCAGCATGAGCATCTGCACTGTAATATTTTATGTAAGGCTCCAGAAACAAGACCCTTCCTCTTTGTATCTTACACAAAAATAATGTCGACATTTCAAAGCAACTTCTTTGCTCATTGGATCGCATTGCCCAGGACTAGGGAACGAGTGATGCCCATCTCACCACAGTGAGCTGAGGGCAGTCAGAGCCGGAGGAGAGCTCAGCAGGTGACACCTGTGTTCACTCATGGTCATCAAACAACTGAAGTCAGGTGGTGTTCACATCTTCACACTCAGCCCAGGGACCTTGGGCACCAGATTGTTTCATGCTAGGAGCTAACCAGAAAGCAACGAGTTAACAAACAATGACCATTTTGTCACTTTCAACTTGAGTTTCCCTGAACAATGTCAACTATGATAAAAATTGTTTTTTAAAAGCCTAAGCCTCTCCTAATAATTCAATCTTCTCTCCTATGATCACATTCTTCATAAAAACGTTTCAAGAGGTTTGTCTTCTAGTGTACCTGAAACTCAGTACCAGCTACTTGGCTGTCAGCTCCAGCTGACAGGCACCTTTCCAGTCAAGAAGCCCAATAATTCTTGGAAGTATAAACCCATTTTACTGAGGTTGTGGATTAAATCCACCCAGGTGACTTAAATGAGACCAGTTTGTCAGATAAACCATTTGCTTGAGCACTTCTTATTTTCAGGGATAATTACAATAAATAACTTTAACTTCCAAATATAAGTGAATCACTTAGAGATGTCTTATAATACTTTTAATTTTAATTTTGACTCAGAAAAATAGCAAAAGGAAAGGTTGTTTTCATATATTTTTTTTTCATTTAAGAAAGGTCACGATGTTTACTTATATGAGAAATCTTAAGGACTATGTTTCATTTAGGTAGCTTTGCTCATGTGCATATTCATGATGATATCTAGATTATCCACATATTTCATTTTCACCAGAGGCAGGGAAAAGGAAAAAGTGCTTCAGGTTCATGGTCATTTCTGAGATCTAATCTCACACATTAAGTCCCTAATTTTTCAAAGGTGTAAGATAGATGTAGTCAGGGAAGATGTCCTAAGAATTTATGTTTGTCTACTTGGATTTTTGTATGTTTGTTTGTTTTTGTTTTTCCTTTGAAAAAAGTAAAGTTGCTAAGTGAAATTTTTTCCTGAACTTCAAGCCAGCCATCTTTCTTGTTTGTCAGGAATATAATTAATGAATTCTCAGAATCCTTTACACTAGACAAACAAAATACCACAAAGGCTATCTTTTGAGAAACAATTTAACCTAAACCAAGTACTTCTATTGCATTTTCATGTGATCTTCACAATTAAATTGCTAAAAAAAAAATTACCACTAGCCAACATTTTTATGTAAAAATTTATAAATCATTTCCCTGTTAATTTCAGACACATTCCAACTAATTAAAATCTTAATATTAAAGACTAAATTTTCCACTTGTTCTCTACCCTAGAAGCACCATCGCCTCCTTTGCATGCACACACACACACCAAAGAACAAACAAAACTGTGACAACCATACGTACCCTATTATATAATCAGCACCAGCTTTTAGAAAATGCACGGACTGAGGTTTTAATGGTTACACGTCTGAACTCTGCAATCATGTAGACATGGCCTAGAATCCCACATTATCCCCACAAGAGCCACATGACTACTAGCAAATGTTGGAAAGCTCAGTTATGGGTCCCTCATTAAGAAAGTATGGATGACATTAGCACTGCCATCAGGCGGTCATGAGAAAGTGCTTTGTCTAGCTCTCTGCGTTGTTTCTAATAGAAACATATCCTATAGGAATCCTATTTCCAGCATTAGAAATCTTTCCAGACCCTTTGTCTAACTTATAAAAAGCAAATTTGAGTTAGTATGTTAAAAGATAAGATGTTGTAATAAACACCAAGGGGATGGTACTCCTTCTTTGGTCATTCTTTCCTCCTTCCTTTCTCATTTTGTTCTCTTTCCCTCTATTTCTCTTCCACTCTCTTTATTTTTGTATTCTCTTGTGGTGCCAATCCCCAGTTTTTGGCGTACTATGTTAAGCTCTAGGGGTGACACTCTGTTTAAAAACAAAACAGCAGTAACACTTTGGAATCTAACTGTAGATTTCCAGTCAGACAGTGACAGCTTCAATCCTACACTCTGGGAAGAGCAGAGACAACAACGCATGACTGTTGCCTTTGAATTTGAGGAAAAAAAAGAAGACGATGAAAATGCTGGGAAAGTTAAGGTGAAACTTTTAGCTCTTGTTTCTTTTTTCTTCTCTTATTCCTTTGGTTTCTCCATAGTTATTATTCAAATAGATTTTGTGATCCGTTGAGTAAGCTCTGTCGGGAGGTCCGGTCCATCTGGCCTCCCAGCTCGTGTCTTTGCAGCAGGCTGGTAGTTTGAGAAGCACTGGTGGTGTGCTTCAGAATGAGAACAGTGTCCCGGTCCTGAGTCTGAGAGTTCGAATGCCACCCCTTCCTCCTGAGCACAACAAGAGAGAGATTCAAGCTGAGGGAAAGCAAAACGCAACGAAATCTGAGCAGTGGACTTTGTTCCTCCCAGTGCTTTTTACCTCAATGGCACCGCAGAGGTTTGTTTTTAACAATGGATCAAGCATCAGGTAAACTGAGGCCTCAGAGCCCACTGATGGTCACGTCACAGCAGCTCTGAGTATTTGGCAGTGTTTGTCTCTTTGACATCTGAAAAGAATCTACGACTTTTCTTATATGGGAGGACAAACATTGAGGGGAATTTCTACTGACAAATGGTGTTCCATAAGGAAAATAATCGCTTTCTTGCACCAAAACATATTTTTAGATATACTTTATTGGAATTCATCTAAATTACATAACCCAGTTGAATTTTACAATCTCTATTTTTCAATTATTTAAATTTTCAACTGCCATCAGAATCTATTTAAATTTTATTAACACTTGATTTTCATGTTATTGTCATGGCAACATCTTGAATCTCTCTCATTAAGTTTTTATACTACTTGTGTATGTTTTCATTATGTATACTAACAGCCCTCACTCTGAGTGACTAATTACGTAGGCAGTACTATATGCATCCTATTAATAAATGTAGATTGTGTGATGTGTCCCATGTTCCCTCTCTCCCATATTTTCTAAATGTTATTTCTAACCCATTATTTCTAGAACCTTACTAGAATTCATCAGTAAGGTAATTGAACATTTACCGACAAGACCTACTCATATCATTGAAGAGAATTCAAAATGCATTCCCAAATCCAAAATGACAATTTTTGTTAAAGATTTTGAATTAAAACAATGCTTCTGCATGGTTGGTTGGTGCCATCCGTGCATATTCTTTTTTCTTAAAGTTACGATTGCCTGGGGGAAAAAATTATGCTATACTAAAAGTCAACTAATCAACCAACCTTGGGACTATTTCATTTCCTCTTTGAAAGATTTCCATTGTTAAATTTAGAATCAATAGATGATATATTCTATATTGGACCATTGATTCTTTTTTATATTTCATTGAAGTGTCAAAAACTACATGCTTTTTTCAACAAAATCTACACACAAAAATGATCTGAAAAGCAATACATTTAATATGCTCTGGTATATGTGTCAATGAGATCAGAACTAGTAAATGCAATTATTTAGAAGCCCTGTTTGTGTGTTATGTGACTAGGTTTGTGTATAATCAGAGTAGGTTCATTATACTTTAGGGAGATTTTCCTTTATATTTATTTGCACTTTGCTTATTCACATTTTGGTAAAACAATCTGTTTTTCCAAAATCTCAACCTACTTGGCTTTAGCTAATTTGAATATTTCCAATGCCATTGGCCATTGGACAAATTAGAGCACAAACAAACTTCTAAATAAATCATCATGGAAGTATGATGAATGGAATATACTGAACTCCTACACTAAATTAATCACACTTCTCTGGTTCATTACATGTACAATAAATTTAATCTCACTTTACCTTGAACTTGCCTGAACTCCAAAAGGGAGCCAGTGGCCTATGCCACCCATTGACAAATGGACTAGAGTATAATGCCCTGCTTAGAGTACGCAGAGAATGAGTGCTGTGTGCTGTGACACTTGGCTTCCTGTGACGTTGGTGCTGATTTATTACATGGATATAAAGCTAATTTTAATAGTAGTTGTTTAAGATGCATTGCCCAGAATGAAAGAAAAGAGTCAAGAACAGAAAAGTTATAAAGTAAAAAGTATTGCTACAGTGCTCCTCTTTCTCCCAGAAAATGGAGATTCCTTCTCCTACAGGGTCTCTCCTGCCAAGCCCCCTGGGAAAGGGGCCAGCGTGGGATTACTCTCCAACCTGCCAGACTGTCTGGCGATTGCTGCACACCATGGGCCAGGTGTGATCAGCAGATCCAAGATATGCCCGTCCCCCAGAGTGACCCACAGCTGGCATGGGGTTGTATAAGTGGCCTCCAGCAGGAGAGGACCATGTGTACTCAATTACCAGTGGCAGCGCAGTCCACCACTCTTCCCTCTCTAAGTGGCAGACAGGTAGGCCTAGGTGTTTGGGGTAGGAGACTTCCCCACGTAGAGACAACCTTGGATCAGTGGTTGCTGGGGGAGGTCCTGCATGACGTGGGGTAAGCGATGCGGACCACATAGCAACCTCCACATGGCCAATGTTGGATCCTAACGTAATTCTGTGCTTATCGACATTGGCAGTAGGGTGGGAAGGATGGAGGCAGACATGTCTATCGGTGGGATATCTGGCATGGTGTTTCAGTGGGAGGCTGCATTTTTATTTATATTTCTTTTATTTTTAAAGCTTTTTTTTTGCCTTTAAAGTATAGGAATACCAATAGTTGGGCAGAATGTTGATGATACCATTGGTACAATCTAAATTATCTTCCCCTTGCATACGTACGCTTTTTATATCATCAAATCTCTGGGAGATTAAGTAGCAAAAATTGATTCTTAAAATAGCATGGAACTAAATTGAGATTTGCTGAGAGCTGGCTTTGAACACAAAGATAGAAATCTGTTAAAACATCAATTTCCTTTAATTTGAAGATACAGATGATATGAATTCCTATAAGAGAAGACTGGGTTGGGAGTTGGAGCAAATAGGGCTTCCTTATCTCAGGGGGTTGGGTGTTCCTGAGGTTAGTGGGAGGAAAAGTATATCTTAATGGAATATGAAAAGACACTGTTTTCTGTAAACTTTACTATCCACATGTAATGGACTAGATTCTTATTCTGTGTCTTATATTCTTCCTACAATATAAGACAAGCTCAGCCTGTACCTTCCTAACTACCGCTGCTCTGCATTTTTTTCACTGTAAAACATTCCAATTAATTCCTAGAAAAAAGTAATATTTAATATTAGTGATCAGAAATCACTATTATTTCTCTTACTGGAATTGACAATCAAATGAGAATTTAATCATGATATGCAATATATTATATTATATGAATATAATATAATATAATATATGAGAAATAGTTACATGTGAATTCAAGATATCATTTCCAAATGCCCAAGCTATTAATATTAAATAATTCTTCTTGAGTACTAAATGTTTGGGGGTCTCCCATATCTTGTAGCTGCTATTTGCATTTTCTATACTTTAGATTTGGGGTGCTTATGCTGTTATAAAACATTTCTGTTTTCAAAAAGTAAAATATTTTAGTAAAAATTTTGCATTTTAATGAAATGTTTTTGTAACATGAGCAAATACTTTATAGTGAGTGACAAAATGCAAAACTTTTATGAGTATAATTGATAGGCTTTCCCACCTTAGGATGTAAAATATGAATATATATCTTTTCATGCTACATAGAATAAGGCAATATTTCTAGCCTTATTTATAGTTAGAAATATAAAGAAACTGCTTTTATATTTGAGAATTACTGAGCTGTTAACGTAGCTGTTTATTGCTTTCTCATGTTCTACATGCATGAGTTGAAAAGGGTAAAGGCAATACAGTCTTCAGAAGGGCATTAACTGTGCTTGTGAGAGCCTAAAGCAAAACAAGTGTTAGAGTTTAATCTTAAAAGCATTCATAAAATAGAAATGTAGCTGCATTTTTAACCGAAATCATATCATTATTTAACTTAATAAAATCTACATTGTAGACTTGCTGTACTTCTTTGACAATGTTACACCAATATATTCTGTAGCCACAAATAATACTGGTAAATCAAAAGCCACAAAGCCAGAAAAACCCAGTTTGCATCTTCCCTTCGATGAGCTGCTTGTATTGTATAAGTTCCAGTGTTCCTGCTGTTCAGTGAGAATAGCTGCTGTAATCATTTATGAAATTTAAATAAGATTTAACTAAAAATTAATGATCCATCCTATAATAATGAACGACCATTTATGACAGTATACAAATAGCAATACATATTTAACCTATAGGATCCATTATAGTCATATATTATGTGAAAAATTAATAGCATGTCAAATATCCCTATAAAACATTTAGCTTGCCTTGCACATAATAGGTACAGAGTAAGTAATAACTGATTGCACCTAATGCAAAAGAAGATTTAGCTAAGTATGATATAATTGTGACATATCTAATATAGGATCTAGATTACCAAAGGAATCTTTATCTTTTTAAATACCTAACTAAAATCTGTATTAGAAATGATGTTTAATATCTGCATGGAACTTACCAGTTTTCAAAGGACCTTCACATTTATCTCATTTTCCTCAAAATTAACTCAAGCATGTGGGAAAGGTGTTAAGATTCTCACTTTTGATGAGTGGACGGACTCAAAGATTAGCAGCTAGCGAGGAGCTGGGGTGACTCCCTGGCTTACGTTCACATGTCCTGACTCCCTGTTCAGCCAAGCTCTGTAGGACACCAGTAAATTAGAAGCAAGCAGCTGATTTTCTAGATAAAACGAATCAATGTTTTATGAGACTTGGAGTCCCCACGATTTGGAGGAAGTCTTGTGCAGAAAAAGACATAAAATGACTCCAGAATACGTAAATGCGGCTACTCCCATGACCTTGGAAGAGACGTGGAAGTGATAAATCTGTCTCTAGATTTAAATATTTTTATGAAAAGAAAATGCCCAAATACATTCTGGTGACATGGCCAAAGTATCTCACTAGCATGCTTATAAAATAGCCAGGAAAAATTCATCTCAGTGCCATTTGCCAACAACCTTCTGATTGTGTCAGATGGGGGGCAAAGTCTGTACAAAGTGGATTACATTATGCAGCGAAGTATTTAATTTAATTAAGAAGAGTGTTTCACATTTCTGTCACCTTTAATTCAATTTCTAAGTGTAATTTTAGTGTTGAAGATTTTTTAGTCATGCAGAATTTTAATTTAATGCCCTACATTATTCCATATATCACTAGTTATTAAAAATAAGATATTCTAAATTGGCATGATGGTCACACTATTCTGCAATTTAGTTTTTTTTTAATGTAGTTTCTTGACTCTTAGTCTTTTGATGTTAAGTACTTTTAAACAAGTTCAACATTTTAACTTAAAATTAGATTCATCCCATAATACTTCTGATACCAATTTAGGCAGCAGACCCTTGGGTGCATGGGTCCCCGTGCACTTTGTCCAGCGTGGATGTCACTGTTTTGTGTTTAAGAAGGCTTTTCATATTTAGTACGCTGGGACATATTAATGTTAAAGTAGAAAAGCTTATGCTTCTTGTTCTATAGAGCCTATCCTCGCCTTGGGTTATTATAGTTTCACTTCTGTATATTAATAGTTTTGATCTTAGTTATTTGGGAATGAAAAAGGTTTAAATACATTTTACAGCACTTACCTAGCCATATTAATTTGTGCTTTTAATTCCTTTCTAAATACGTATTGGACAGGTAATTATACATCTTTGATATAAAAAGGAGTGGTAAAAATCATCTAGTGAATCCCAACCCTACTATTTGATTAAGAAAAAGACCCACAAGGAAGACAAAATGCTAAGAAGAATAACACAGTTGGCGAATTTGTTAAAACTGCAGATGAGCAAAAGTGTTTGAGTTTGTATTCATGATACTCAGAGCTCTCCCATGCCAGTCTTTGACATTCCATCAGTCGTGTGGGTGTGGGCTGGGCGCTGGATGCCCCTTGCTCCTCCCACACTTCCTTCTGTTTCCCATCCTGTCCTCCTCCTCCTCCTTCTCCTCCTCCTCCTCCTCTAACGCTCTCCCACCTTCTCTCCTCCCATGCCACCCTCACACACACACTCTCCACAAACACATACCACAATCGCATAAGCCATCCCACGTTGTCAAGTTGATTCTACTCAGATTCTAAAAGGCATGACTATTGGAACACGGCACACAAAGGAAATCTAACTCTTATTTTTCTCCAATCCTTTTGGAGCAGCATGGACAACTTCTAGTTATCCTATTTTAAATACATAATAATAAGTGTTCTGGTGGCAGGATACTCTGTATGAAATAAATTCGTCATTTAAAGTAGTCATTAATATGTATCCCTGAAATCAGATTGATACCCCAACATAAAATTCAAAAATGGAAATAAATACCTACATAACTATAAGCTAAAATGTATATATTTGTCTGAAATATATTAGATAATACTCTCAATTTTCATTCCTCTTTATTGGGAGATGGTTTTCAAGAACGTATTACTTTATTAGGATAAAAAATAAATAGGAAATCCACCACAAAGCATTTTTTTCTTAGGTAGCATAAAGAATTAGCTATACTGCCTTTTTGATACAGGCTGCTAATTATATATTTGGGCAGAAGCTATTATAAACTCCTCACTTTTAAAATACATAACTCTACTTTTAAATCTTTGGGGGGTCCCCTCCCATTACTTGCATATTCTTAATATCAAAATTATTACTTACAAATAATTAAGGTAGCGATGTGAAGAATCTCTGGAGTGTGAACATGACAGATAATAACTTGATTACATTTTTCAGTGTTGGACCTAGTTCTATGTTAGACATCTAAAGGGTCACTCTAAACATAAGATGTAATCCAAAACCTGTCTATCAGCTAGAAGAGTAGGAAAGGTGAGGAGAAGTCCCCCGAGGCCAACGTGAGCAGGACATTATGTGTCCTCCTTGCTGAGGTGTCCCCCCAGCTCAACACTCACTGTATTGCATTTGGTTCTTCTACTGCACATAAAGTGGCGAAGCTTTGTGAATGGCATGCGTGCTGAAATTCTTTTTATGTTAAATTTCTTTTTATAAACTTCTAGGTTGAAATAAACCTAAAACGATATCCAACTCCTTACCCAGAGGATTTAAAGAATATGGTAAAATCTGTTCAAAATCTGGTGGGTAAGCCAAGCCATGGAGTGCGTGTTGAGAATTCAAACCCAACTGCTAACACGGAGCAAACTGTGAAAGAAAAGTTTGAGCACAAGTGGCCGGTGGCCCCCAAGGAGATTACAGTGGAGGTATTTGAAGGTTATGGGTAATTGCCAGCATGGTGTGCATTCTTTGGAATTCTAAAGGATATTTTTTTAACTGACCAGATATCTTAGGATAAGTACATTTTTACCCTAAAATATAAATGATCTCTCTACTATTTCAAACTATGAGGGTTGTGTTTAAGAAATCACAGATAAATGATACCTTCACATCCGGGAATCACAACACAGCTCCCCAAGTCCCAAAACACATAGAATGAAGTTTCTCAGTTAAGCAGGGCCCCGCCAGTGATGTCATTATGTTAGTAACATAATTGTGCAAGCCCCACACTTTCATCATCTCCATCACTAGGATAAACTAACTGAAGATTTTTCATTCTTAAAGTTTCTATAAAATTCTTAATCAGGTTCAGAGCAATTTTTTCAGTGTTTTCATGCGTGGGTCACAACCGTTATAGAAAATGTTGTTATCAACAACAAAAAGAAGAGATGAGCTTAGGTTTATGGAATTGAGTCATATGAAGCCTAGTTCCTCTATTTCTGAATTAGTTAGAAATTCATCCTTATTGATGTGTGCAGTCTGAAAAGAATTCAACTACATGTATGCCACCTCTACACTCTCATCAACTCTTCTGCTGATCTAATTGTCATCTCTCTTATCTCCACTAGAAATATAATTGTATGAATGTCTAGAAGTTCACATGACTTCTCAAAAACTCTAGATTGCTAAAACTCTTTTACAAATCTGCATTTCAAACAAGTTGTTTCATTTGTGAAACACCAACTGTAAGGGGCACACTGTGCTAGACACATGAAAGAAGAAGAAATATAAAATGTCTTCAGAGTCCCCAAGAAATTGGAAGTGTAGCCAGCTGAATATGGTACATCAGAAGTGATCCAAGAACGTTTTTATAAGGTTTGATCAGGTAATAGGTTGTGAGATGAAAAATAAAACGCACACTAAGTTAGGCCTGAGATGTGGGTTAGAGATTAGGGGGTCATTTTCCCGACAAAGAAAGACTTTGAGCAAACAGATGCACAGTGTGCCCATGTGTTGGCAAAAATATCTGTCCCAGAGCAGGGGACAGCACCTGGATATGAAAGGAAGAGAATTTCTTAAGTATTTATTCTCACAGCTTTTAATTTATAAAATTATTGTTGTATTTTCTCTTTTTCAAGATGGATATTATTTTATCTCTAATACATTAGAAACATATGAAAAGGATAGAAACTCATCTTTTTAATGTACATTAAATACATAAGTGTTCATTTTTAAATCTCATGGAATCGTAGTTTAAAATGAAAGTAACTGTGCCGTCATGAAAGCCTTCCAGCTAAGTAAAATCTTGTACAAAAATAAGATGAAACTCAAGTTGTTTAACTGGGGGTTAAGCCAAGACAGGGAAAAGATAGCTTTGGTCATGAATTTAATAACAACCCTGCAGTAGAACTAATGAATCTTAAATTTGGCCCATGAGCATTTCAAGCTTAACAAATCCAGCACCCTATCAAGTGTTTCTTTGTGTAACTTGTTTCTACTCCTGCATTCTTGACCTTGACCTCAGCGGGTAACGTTATCCGCCAGTTCTTTCAGCCAAGGAATCTGAGAGGTGGGCTGGTTTCTATCTCCTTCTCTCTTTTCCTGCTGTCCTCCTCCCTTTCAAATAACTACCAAAGTCTTAGATTTTTCACCAGAAGTAATCTCAGATCCTCCACTCTATCCTCCTTTTCTGCAAAAACCTCAGTTTCTTGGCTTACCTTGTCCCTAACCTCCTCATTGCCTCTGCTCAGATCTTTCTGAAAACAACACAAATCTAATTATTCCCTTGTCTTCCACTGCAGCGTTTTCTTAACCTCCAGAGCCTCCAAGCTTCCTAGTTAGCTGGAGCGGACTCCTTAAGTGGGGCTGAAACAAAACCTTCCAGCTTTACATTTAATTGTGTGGCTTGCCCCACCCTTTTCTCAGTTTTCTATGGTTGCTTTTCCCCTTGAAACAAGATTTGACTGGTGAGTTCAGTGTTTTCTCTAAAAGTGAGATTCTAGATCTTTCCTCACTTTTAGCTGTGCCGGAGTGAGAAGGCATTGCGTCCCTTGGCACCCTCCAGGCTGAAATCAAGGCGGCCAAATCAAGGCTCACGCTTTATTTTTTCAATTTCCTTATTTAATAAACATCAGTAAACCAGCCATCGATCAGACCATGGAGACGAAGCATCTAGTCTGCGTTTTGCACACATGGACCACTGAGCCATCGTTATTTAGTTCTTCCTGCCAAGAATGTGGCAGAGGGTGTTTCATTATACCGAGCATCATATATTTATCCATGTGGCTAAGCACAAAAGGCTAGTAGAAAAAAACAGAGGTTGGCAGGAGCGGAAGCAAAAGCCGAAAGAAAAGCAAAGGTAAATAGATTATGAAGCAGCCAAGGGGAAAGGAAAGGTAAACCAGCACTGACTGCTCTCGTTTTACTTGCTATATTTGTGTTGAGAGTTTTAACATATGTTATGCTAATTGAAGAATAGACTCAGAGGATGTAAGAACAGAAACAGGCTTCTAAGAAGGCTCCCCTGTCGTCCTATTTTCCCTTATAATAATGCCTTCTGGAGACTGGATGTGTATTTGCACTTTCCAAATGTTCCTCAGATGGCTCACACGTCCTCATCTTTCAAGTTTCCACTGAGAGTCACCTCCATAGCAAGGCCTTTCCTGATCGCCCTGCCCGGTCTGACGCTAATGTTCTCTGCTGCCTCACCTGTGTATTTATATTAAATAGAAGAAACACATGTACGTTTGTTTTGCTTATCAATTGTGAGTTTCACAAGGACAGGAACCCTGTTTTTATCTTGTCAGTCATTGTACACATAGCCCCTGATTAAAAACAGTTGAACTTAAGATTTTTCAACTGTGTAATGGTACAAAAGAAATGTGTAGTTAACCCATACTTTAGATTTTGGATTTTGTTCTTTTCCTGGGCTAGCAGTAAGTGGTATACTCTTCTCTCCAGATACTGGGCAGCAGCAGTAAGACACAACTCTCAGCCAGGCACGAGATTACCACTGATCGCCCACAGGGTGCTGTGTGGCTAGGTTATGGTGCCGGGTACCAATAAGTTAGGTGCATTAAATGCACTGAGTCTTGCTGATATTTTTAACTTACAATGCGTTTATCATAACAGAACCCAATTGTAAATTGAGGGACATCTGTATATGCAGGGTCCCACCAAATACTTGCTACAGAGTATAATATTGTTGAATAAGTTAATGACTGATGTAGTCCAGTAGTGTGAATCTGTTCACATGTCTACGTTACCATCCAATCACAAATTTGTTGAAGTCAGAGACAGTTCCTGACCATTCTTTGATTGCTAGCCTCCTTGCTTATCCATAACTTCTACCTGTGCATTGAATACACTCTTAGTAGATGAACACCCATAGTGTGGCTTCTGACACTGGCCCAAAACCAACATAAATATTTAACAGTTCCAATTAAATAGACTTAAGTTAATAAATATTTATATTCTACTAAGTGGTCATTTGGGAAATAATGCATAATACACATAAATTGGGAAAGAAAATATTTTTACCTTTTTCTTAAAATAAATAAACCCAAATTATCACTCAGATGCATGTCCACATTGGGCATCACCTCCCTTCTCAAACCTGAAATCACAATGGGTACCCCAAGGCTAACTCTTGGTCTGTACCAATCACAACCCCAGAAACTGAGCCTCATGAGGGTGCCCATCAGAAACAACGTGAGCTCCCAGGTTGAAGCTGAATGCTAACATAGCGGCCCAGACCCTGACTGCTGTAAAGTCCTGCTTGGTCACTAGGGACATTGGCTAGAACCCATGATGCGCCTCACAGCACAGTTCATAAATGAAATGCAAGGGTGTTTTAAGCCTCGCAGACATGAACTAAGACCTTTGGTCTACCTTGTCACCAGTTACGGACCTTTGCAAGTCCTGACACTTCTCTGAACCTTGATTTCTGATCTTTAAAAACAAAGATAATATTCGCACACTCACAGAGTTTGATAGCAATTAAATCAAATGATAATTAAAGAAGTCCAGAGTCAGGACAGTTCCTGTTCATTCCCAAAAGGTTGGTTTCTTAGTCTTTTTTTTTTAAATGTATTTGGTACATGGTCTCACTATGCAGCTCAAATTGTTTTCAGCTTCCCCAGGGCTGGGATTACAGACATGTGCCACCATGTTTTAGTGGCCAGCTCAGCATGACCGGGGGCAGGGCAGGTGCAGCATGTAGTGCTGGTGGTCAAACGCCGGTCCCTGTGCTTGCCTTTGCAGGCGCTTAGTCTACTGAGCTATCTCAGCGGCCCTGGTCACTTATTCTTGCCCCATCTTCCTTTAATCCTCCTACCGGACACCTATTCACCCTGTGTACTGTATTCAAAACTTCTGAACCTTTCCCTCCTTAGGAGACTTAGTCCAGTTCCTTCTGCAGAAGAACCACATCTTTCCCCCAATAATACAAAATAATTGACTACCCTTGAAAACTTCCTTAAATTCCCTTCATCATTGTGAGACCAGGACTCCTAAAAACTCAGAAGTAGCTTCTTTGTTTCTCTTGGACATCTACAATACGATCCCTCTTTATAACAATAATGGCCAAGATTTTATTTCAACAGCAGAAAAGCAATGAGATTAAACAAATCTTGCCTTTTCCTCCCACTTTTCCACCCTTTCATCTCCTTGCGAGAAGAAAATATATTTCAATGTACTTTTGAGTCTCCTGCAAAATTTGGTGATCTACCAGTAACCCGCACAGTCTGCACCCACTGAAATTGCCCCAGATGGTCAACCTACTTTTCCAACTAGATTTCTCTACCCTTTATAAGAGGATTTCTAGGACAAAGCCAATGATTAATTTTCCTTACAGAATGGTTAATTTTGTTCAGTGGAGCTCATTTAGTAACTGACCATTTCTTGGGCAAATGATACATATGGTAGACGATTAATTTAAAGAAGGAAGGAAAGCTGGCAAGACCCTAGTTCAAGCCCTGGCTCTATCACTTAGTTGTGTGATTTGGAATAGTGCTTCTACCTCACTGTGCCATCATTTCCTTAGAACAAAGATAATGAGAACAAATATATTTTAAAATAACGCATCACAAAGGTGTTACCTTTTAAACAACTAACAGAGCTAGCATCGACAGCATGCAGCATGTTGGCACCGTACAGGCAGTAAGATGCGCTCCATAACGGAGCTCCGTCGCCATCTTCATGACCACCACTTTGCACATGAGGATGAAAGGATCCGTGCAGTCTCACATTCTTGCCTATAATGTTCTGCTTTGAAATGGAGAATCCCAGGACCCTGGAGAAAAGATGCAAGATCTTGATGTCTTGACAGACAGACTCTTTCCCTGCTTGCCAGGGCTCTTTCTGATTCACAAAGTTCTTGGTCAAGATCAGAAATCTATACCTGAGTCAGATCATGCCTACCATGCAGAGTTCTGGCCACAACTTCAGCTGAAAGTTTCATCAGGACAAACTAGATCTCTTGAGCATCAAATGTGTAGGACATAAGAAGACTGAAATATTTAGTAATATGATGATTTTTGCGTTCATACAATGCTTGTTTTATTTCCTTGTATCCCAGCTTGGATTTTTTTTTCTTCATTAAAATAAAATGCCTGTATTTTATTGTCATAAAATTTCCTTTTAAAATTATTATTTCATCCAAATCATTTACCTTTAGTTTCATAAAATGAAATATAAATTAGTGCTGATTCCTATCTCACATTGATCATAGAATTACACTACCTTGCCCAAGAAAATCTGACTAATAAGTAATAAAGCAGGAATAGAAATAATATGACAACTTGTAATTCAAATGGTCTGACATGTCAGTATATTCTGTGCCTTTCACAGGGCTGTTTCTTACACTTGAATCTTCTTATAAATTTCTCCAGTGATGTACAAAGGCTTTTCTTCCATATTATGTCACGCTAAAACTTGATCACAAGTTTCTTATGCTAATCTTTGAACTTATTTTCAAAATGCAAGAAAATAAAAATTTCTCTTTCAGCCCCAGGATTTTCTCTCTTTGCTTTCCCTCTTCAAATCAGATTCTTCATCTTATCCCTGTGGTGCTCCCTTACCTGGAAAGAGAAAGATTACCTAGATAGAAGATAGGAAAAGTGTGCTCCAGTCCTGTGCAGTGTGCACCTCCCTGTGCAAGCCCACCCCTGAGCCGTGCCTCAGAATCCTGCTCTTGACAGTGACAGGCTTAGCCAAACAATCTCGCAGTCTTCTTCTATTAAGAAAGCATTGACAAATATTAGATATATTAACATTAATGGATTTTCACAGGCAAATGTTTGTAAATAAACCTAGGGTGAAAGAAAAAAGAAAGAAAAGAAAAGAAAGAAAGCAAGCAAGCAGACAGGCAAGCTTGCTACTACAGGGGTGTACTTGGCAACGTATAAAATTATAATAAGGATTTCCATCAGTTGATTGCACCAACCACTTCAGTATTCAGTGGGTCCTTTTGAATTTCTGATATTTGTCCTCGGGTCTTTTCTTTGTCTGACTTAACAAAATAGTTTTAAATGTATTAGCTTGATGTTCCAAATTAATAAAAGACTAATAAATGAAACAGCTAAAAGTTCTTTGAACTTAAATTCATGTGAAATTTAAGAAAAACAGATATAAAGATAGCTAGCATGCATAAATTTCTCACTTCTTATACATACACAAAGCATTTTGATAGCTGGAAGAAAAATGATGGTTGTTACTTTGCCTTTTCTAATCCTGTCTCACTGTTTGGTTAGCAGGAGTCAGGATTTGACTTATAGATGTCTCAAGTCCATGAGTGTTTTCCAATTTTATTTGTCTTGATAAAGCTATATTCTTACACCACTCCGGTTGATTACGCTCAAGGAAGGGATTCTAGGATGACTGTTTGACAGCCTAGATTGGTCATGAGAAAAGTATAAATTTTAGGGAGAAATAGTAATAGAACTAAAGCAATCAAGGAGATAATCATGTGGACAATAGTAAGCATTAAGAGTGAGAGGGACAGAGTAGGACTTACAGGACCCAACAGAGCATTAGTGTGACTAGGAACAAAACCCATCCAGTTGGCCAATGGCACACTTGAACTGGAACTCGGACAGCTTGCCATTAGAGCCCTGGTGTGTATAAACGCCATGCACACGTATGGAATCACTATTCATGGAGGGCCCATCCTGATTCAGTCGTGTTGAAAAGCAAGTTCAGTCTCATCTCCCCAACTGGACTGTCACATTTTGTCTTTCTTTGGAAACTCCACGGTTCTTTGCACAGTGCTAGGCATATAAACAGCACTGGAAAATATGTCTGATGAATAAATGGCCTCACTTAAATTAGAAAAAGAAATCTGTCCTCAACTCAGAGATACATATGGTTCAATTTTCCCAATGCCCCGCTTTGAACTAACTCCTAGGGCCACCCATGTCTTTGAATCTGAGACAGATAAAGATATTGCCATCTTGGTTAATCATTGTTTAAATGTTTACTTTCCTTGTCCTGTATTATTATATCTCTCAGGATTCTTTTGTTCATCCAGCTAATGAAATGAGGATTGGGGAACTTCACCCTTCATTAGCTGAGACCCCTCTGTACCCACCCAAACTTGTTCTGCTAGGGAAGGACAAAAAAGGTAACATCGTGACGCTGATGTGCAAAATACACTGCCAATGCATGTGCATGACTATCCGCCAGTTGTAAATTTCATGATGTACCATAGTCTATAAAAATATTTTACAAGTACGTATTTCTAACATTAGTCAGTGTGGAATCTGCTTTTCATACTTACTTTTCGGTGTTTGTAGTTGTCATTGGTCACAGCATTATAACGTGTTTCCCCTTTAAATTTCAGAATCTACTGATGAGTCTGAAGTTGACAAAACTCACTGTCTGAATAACAGTGTTTCCTCAGGCACTTACTCAGACTACTCGCCCTCCCAGGCCTCCTCGGGGTCCTCTAACACCAGGGTTAAAGTGGGATCCCTGCAGACAACAGCTAAAGATGCAGTTCATAATTCTCTGTGGGGTAACAGGTGGGTTGAGAATTCCCACTATTCTCTTCCCAAATGCTTATTTTCAACAACTTTTGTTTTATGGAATCTTCTTAATCCTGGGATTATATTCAGCCCATGAGTGACACGGAAGACAGAAGGGGCAGGTAAGCAAACGTAGTGCATCTGGAGTTTCCCGGCATGGATGGCCCCAGCTTGTACAGTGAGGCCATTAGGTAAGGTGAAGACGGTGGGAGAGTCACAGGTCACATGATGCTCAGGACTAAAAAGCTTAGAAGTCCAAGACTGTGTTTGGCCAACATATGTGGATGAAGCGCATGGACACTTCACAATTCCGAATGGTTTTATAAGTTAAAATGAGATCTATTTAAAACACATATGTACCTGGCAAAAGGTAAAATATCCAAACAATTTTCGTTACCACTGTAATTATCCTCCTATTATCACTCCCTGGGGGAGGAGACATGCGAAGGCCCTTGATCTTCCCAAAAGGCCTCCTTCTGTATGTTACCCCCATGTTATACATGAAAAAACAAGCTAAATGCTGCATGGAACAGTAAAATGACCATAAGGCAGTATTTCCCTCTTCTAATTCATTTTATAATTTGTTGCTATATTTTCTGCTATCAATAACAAATAAAAATTGTCTTACAAGGTAAGTAATGAATAACTTTGGCTCTTGTTCATACATCAGCTGACGATATTGCCACCCATAGCAATGTTTTCTTTAGTGCTTCATGACTAATTATTTCTATTCATTAATGCCCATGATAAAACTCTTGAAGTTTGTAAAATCATAATTGTTATAGAGCTGAGACTGGCATAGGTATTTGTGGAACAGCCTTTCTAAATACATGTTTTTCCAGTTAGCCAAAGAACATAAAAGCCTTTCTCTCACTAGAATAAAAGTAAATGTATAATTCACCACTATTAGTGTGTCATTGGTTTAGAATAAACTTTAAAAATGAGTATATGCTAGAAATACACTAGAGATGGCCACCAGCATAAACAGGCCAATAAGCTGAAGCCATAGTATGATTTCTGTTCTAAAAAAGGCATCAAAATTGCTCTCTTCCATGGTCCTGAGTGTCTTTGCAACATAGCCTTATTAAGGGCAAGCTGAGTTCCCTAGATCCATCATGACTTGATGAGAAAGCACTTTTCATCATTAACTTAGCAAAGTATGGACTCAAATATCTTCAGGAATGAGCACTAGAAGTCAAATGATTCTATCAGTCAGATTTCATGACTCTCACTACAGAGACTCGTGTATTTCATTCATTTGTTCATTCTTTCAACAAATACCTCTTTATCCCTACTCTGTGCTCTGCGCTCTTCTGAACCTAGACAGAAAATGATTTCTTCCCTCAAAAATTTACAGTCTAGGGTTGGGGAGATACCTTAGCAGTCTAAGCACCTGCCTGGCAAGCGCAAGCACCCGGGTTCAATTCCTGGTACCACATGCCCTGCTGGCACTTTATAAATGCCATTGCAGGTACGCCATGCCGGCCACTGAAACCGTAACTGTAATCTCAGTGCTGGGGAGGCTGAGACAGGACGATCACTACAAGTCTGAGCTCCTGTGTAGTAAGACCCTGTACCAAATAAGTAAACAAATAATTTTTTAAAAAGAATTTATAGGGGGCCAGGGAGATGGCTCAGTGGAATAAGTATTTCCCTGGCAAGCACAAGGGCCTGAGTTTAATCCCTGGTTCTGCAAAAAAAAAAAAAAAACGAATTTATAGTCCAGCAGAGGATGCAAGATGGTCAGTATAATAAAATATCATAGGGAAGTAAATTTCATATTGTGCCATAAGAGGGTGTTACTAGGAAAAAATAAAAGAGCAGGATTTATTTTGTAGGAGACATGAAATGATGATACAATATTACCTTAATCCTAATTCAGGTGAGGATGAATAATCTGCTCTCCAAAAATGGTG
The DNA here is from genome assembly GCA_002564285.1 of Tympanoctomys barrerae. NCBI lineage: Eukaryota > Metazoa > Chordata > Mammalia > Rodentia > Octodontidae > Tympanoctomys > Tympanoctomys barrerae. The sequence goes on along the minus strand of NDGN011388555.1, from coordinate 9,962 downwards.
CCCGTCTTTGCTGTTGGCTTGTTTTCTGCAGGGACCAACTTCACGTCTGTGTTTCTTCATCTTATGTTCACAGGATTGCACAATCTTTCCCACAGCCTCTGGACGCAAAGCCTTTGCTCAGCCAGCGGGAAGCGGTTCCCCCAGGGAATCTGCCACAGCGACCTGACCGCCTGCCTATGAGTGATGCTTTTCCTGACAACTGGACTGATGGCTCCCACTATGACAACACAGGGTTTGTCGCTGAAGAGTCCGCAGCCGAGAACGCCAACAGTAACCCTCTGTTAGGTTCCAAGGCAAGAAACGTGGCTCCTCATGGGCGCAGGCCTTTGCTCAGGCAGGAGAGGATTGTTGGTGTCCCCCTTGAACTGGAGCAGTCCACTCACAGACACACGCCAGAAACAGAAGTGCCTCCTCCCAATCCTTGGCAGAATTGGACTAGGACCCCTAGTCCATTCGAAGACAGGACTGCTTTTCCCTCCAAATTAGAGACAACCCCCACGACTAGTCCCTTGCCTGAAAGGAAAGATCATCTAAAAGAATCTACGGAGATACCCAGCCCTTTTTCTCCAGGAGTGCCATGGGAGTATCACGACTCCAACTCCAACAGGAGTCTTGGGAATGTCTTTTCTCAAATCCACTGCCGTCCTGATTCCTCGAAAGGTGTTATTGCAATTAGCAAAAGCACAGAGAGGCTTTCCCCACTCATGAAGGATATAAAGTCCAACAAATTCAAAAAGTCGCAGAGTATCGATGAGATTGACATTGGTACCTACAAGGTTTATAACATACCATTAGAAAACTACGCCTCTGGCAGCGACCACTTAGGAAGCCATGAACGGCCGGACAAGTTGCTGGGCCTAGAGCACGGCATGTCCAGTATGTCTCGAAGCCAGTCTGTGCCCATGCTGGATGACGAAATGCTCACTTATAGCAGCAGCAAAGGGCCCCAACAACAGAAGGCCTCGATGACGAAGAAAGTCTACCAGTTTGACCAAAGCTTCAACCCTCAAGGAGCCCTGGAAGTGAAGGCTAATAAGAGGATCCCGCCCCCTTTCCAGCACAATTCTGAGTACGTGCCACAGCCCAGCAAAAACATGGCCAAGGATCTGGTCAGCCCCAGGGGTTACCCAGGCTACCCGCCCATGGAGCAGATGTTTTCCTTTTCTCAGCCATCTGTCAACGAGGATGCTGTGGTGAATGCCCAGTTTGCCAGCCAAGGGAGCCGGGCGGGCTTCCTGAGGAGGGCCGACTCCCTGGCCAGTTCCACAGAAATGGCCATGTTCCGCAGGGTCAGTGAGCCCCACGAGCTGCCCCCCACTGACAGGTACGGCAGACCCGCATATAGGGGAGGGCTGGATCGCCAAAGCAGCGTGTCAGTGACTGAGTCCCAGTTCCTCAAGAGGAATGGCAGGTATGAAGATGAACTCCCTTCATATCAAGAAGTGAAAGCTCAGGCGGGAAGTTTTCCCATTAAAAACCTTACCCAGAGGAGGCCATTATCGGCCAGAAGCTACAGTACAGAGAGTTACGGGGCCTCCCAAACCAGGCCAGTTTCAGCTAGGCCTACTATGGCAGCTCTTTTGGAAAAAATACCGTCTGACTATAACTTGGGTAACTATGGTGACAAGCCATCAGATAACAGTGATGTAAAGACGAGGCCTACTCCTGTGAAGGGAGAGGAGAGCTGTGGTAAAATGCCGGCAGACTGGAGACAACAGCTGCTTAGACATATAGAAGCTAGAAGGTTAGACAGGGTATGTTTGGCCTTTCTCTGTAAGAATATCCCTCCTGCCTTTAGTTTTGCTTTCTTGGCATTTCCAAGTACGTGTAGCGAAGCATGAACTACGTGTATGAATAGATGGTCAGCATTTTATTTATCTTGACATTGTGGGGGAAATGGATCTTGATAGTGTTTCCTTTTCCCCTTGGGTATTGCTTAACACTTTCTGCGAATCCATAACCCGTGAGTGAATTGTTTATCAAATCAAGCCTAAGTATTGTCAGTAAAAATTGGACTCTATTATATGGGATGGTGGTAAAATTGCCTTCTAGCCATTAAGGCAAGCCAGATACCTCTCCTAGGACATGAAACTGTTCTCTAGTGACCAAAGGAGTATAGTTTTTATTGGATCTACAAGAAGTGAGTCATTCACCCTTTTCTGCACAGCCTTACTTGTATTAAACTCAGGCACGATTTGTTTATAAAATTTGCATATACTTACTGCTATGGGACTACTAAAGTTATTACTTCTAATGAGCAATAATCTTCCCAGCAAGAAACAGAAAAAGAAAATATGCAGAGATTAAGTGCCCTCCTACACACTATTTTACTTAATAAAATTCATGCCATTTAGAATCCGGGTTTTTATATAGAAGAAAATGTTTAAATTCCAATCATACTACAGACAACAAAAATAGATGGTGCCTTTATAAAGATGACAGATGTACAAATTAGCATGTATACAGCAGCAGAAAAAAAGGAAATTAATCCTAATTCAGTTAAAAATTGAGTTGTAGAAAGTATGGAATGCACAGTGATTGGGAGAATCACTGTACATAAAGCCTAGAATTAGTTTTTTTTGTTGCCTGTTCAAATCTAAGAGAGGTCTGGTGCTTCATTTTCTAGAACAATTATTAGTTTGCCACCAACACTCAGAACACTGTGTGGATTTGTTGTAGAGGGCTTTCTGCACCTGCATTGACGTCAGAATCTTTAAGATCCTTCCTGTGAGACTCAGGCCCTTTGTTCTCATTTTCTAGATTCGAATGTTCTATGTGAATCGGAAACCTGGGTAACTGTGCTATAAAATGTGTCCACAGATCGTTTCATAAATTTTAGATGGTATCCTGCAAAAAGCTCCTGCCACTGTATTTATGATGCACTTCTTTAATATGGAATTTTGTGTTTTCAGGTTTACTGTATTTAGGTAATTATATTACCTGTAGGTCATGTCTACATGACAAAAAGAATTTTAGGGAAAGAGTGAGCTACTAAATGTTCGTGTGGGTATTAGCTGCTTGGTGTGGGAATTGGTCCTGCCTTGAAAACTAGTTCATCAGTGGGGCCGGGGGGATGGCTCAGTAGAATAAGCGCTTCCCTGGCAAGCACAAGGGCCTGAGTTCAATCCCCGGTTCTGCAAAAAAAAAAGAAAGAAAAAGAAAAAGAAAACTAGTTCATCAGAATATCTGTTTCAGACAGGTGTGCTTGGTCCCACTGATGGGGGCCTCATCAAAGCCCTGTGCCTGGCTATCCGTGGGAGACGCCTATGCGGTTGTCACCACACCTTCCCTCAAGTTACGGCCACCATATAGACAGATAGCTTGGAGGGTGAAACTCTTGGGGGCCGAATAGTAAAGTGCAGTTTGGGAGCCTCATGTAGACACAACCATATGTTACAGGGCGAGGTGAACTAAGTGAGAAATGTTGTGAGGAGCTTCTTACAGTGAGGTGTACAGATGGAGGTGACAGAGGAGCGAGGGAGAACATCGTGAAGATAAAGTTCTGAGTCCTTTAGTACCATCATTTACTTGCTGTTATCTGTGAGAAATGTTTCCTCTCCTTTGACCGAACTTTGACAAAACAAGAAATCTTGGGGGGAGTGTTTACAAGAATGGGAGAGAGCTATCAGCCAGAGTTAGGCAACCCTGCCCATTTCAGACAACTGGCAGTGAATTCGTGTGCATTTACCACTGCTATAATGACATTTCTCTTTTCAATTAATCCGCACATAACCTGTTTTATAGTTCTAAACAAACAAATAATGCCTCTACAGCTCCCAGTATGCATTCAACAGTTTCTCATTTCATTCCACAAAATGAAATTCCCATAGAACATTGCTTCGAGCCATCAGACCCTCCAAGCCCTTTTTCCTTCTGTTTTTTGTTTTGTTTTTTTTTTTCCAAGTAACGTTTCCTTCACTCTTTTAATTGAGACACAGCAATTCAGGCTGTCTCTTTACTTAAAACTTTCCCACTATGCTACAAGGTAAAAGTCTGAGTACCAAAGCCCAGATCTATCACACTGAACTGGTTTTCACATGCTTGTGCTACCTAACATCCCACTCAAGGTCAGACTGCGCCAGAGCTAGAAAGTGCCTCTTTCCTACTGAAACTTAATTTAAATCCTGGAAACCAGATAGGAGCTCTTGAAACTGCAGGGACATTATGTTTCCACATAGGAGACAAAGACCTGGAAATCTATTCATTAGATGAGGCTAACAGTCCAAAGTAATGTTGGCCAAAGCCCGCAGCTCAGACCTCGAGGAGGCATCCCACATGGAAGGTGCTGTGGTCTCCTTTGGGCTCATCATAATGTGTATGATTGCGCTGTGCCCCACTGTGGCTGGGAAAGAACCTGAGCCCGTATTCTGAGGCTGCCACACTTCCACAGGAACTGAAGGAAGGCTGGATGGGATGATGCCTCAGGAGTGATCCAGGGGTCAGGTCAGGTGCTTGGGGTCCTTTTTCACTTTCAGCATGGTGACAATGCAAGATCTCTGTGTGAAATAATTAGGAATCCATGACAAATATGATTCATAGATTAGCACATCATCAGAAGCAAAATAATCTTTTAGTATAGCTCAATGAAACTTTGATATAAATATCACTACTTTAGAGATAATGTTCTCAGAATAAAAAAAAAAAGCTGCTGCTCTCCATGCTTAATAATACTCAGTTAAGAAAAATATTCTGTTAGCATCTGTGGATATTTTTCTGAAACTAAGATTTACCTACAGAAGCCAAACACTGTTAATGATTACATGTCCATTGTAGGTTCAAGGTTCGATGACAGGACATTTAAGATGTTTTAATTTTTCAATGAAGTCCTCTAAGGAAAACTTATCAGCATCTTAATATAATTTTAGATACACCTTAGTATAATATTAGATATAAACATCGCTGTATTGTTCTATAAATACTTAGGTGGATTAGATAAGAAACATTCATAATTCACAAAGTATAATTACTTCAGTAGCATTACGAAATTTCTCTACTTTAAAATGTAATGTTGAAAAACAGAATGCCTAGATCCACACCCAGCTTATTGGATTGGCACCCTAGAATTAAGAAGTAAATTCAATCTAACCAAAGATCAAATTGAATGATTTTCGCCAGCTGTTTTTCTGAGTTGCTGTAATTATGCCTCTTGACAGCGCAATAATAAAGACAGTGCTTGGGATTTTCATATTGCAAAGTATTAGTTGAAGGCAGAATTAGCTCATATTTGGTTTTCATGTGTGGTGGTATCGCAATGAGTAAAAGACCATGAAATTTTGTAGCTGACAAGATTTGATTAAGTCCTCACTATCTGAATTTATTTTCAAGTTAATAGACTGCCCACATGACAGTGCCTGTCCCAAGTCCCTGCTATGACGATCTTGTGCCTTTGACTGACCAGCAAACACCAACAGAACGTACCTTCCTTGCTTTTTGTCCTTTCTGTAGTTTTGGATGGTTCTCATTATGTGCATAACTAACACTGTTTCCTGTATGCTTTTGTCTGATCGAGTGCATGCGTAAAAAAAAAGACAGTTACTGTTTGCCCGCTTAAAGTTAAATGTTATAAATTGAAACATGTTCATGTAAGAAGCAGTTTGTGGCGCATGTGTTCACATCCTGTCACATGGTTATTTCTTCTACTCAGAATGCTGCTTACAAACACAACACAGTTAACCTTGGCATGCTGCCCTATGGAGGTATTTCAGCAGTGCATGCAAGCAGAAGCATGACTTTAAACTTGCAGACTAAGTCTAAATTTGATCATCAAGAACTACCTCTTCAGAAAGTAAGTATGGACTGTCCTACATGTGTCGGCATACCAAGGCAATGAATGTTGTTCGTTCACTTAATGCCTTTAGGCTGTACACATAGCCCTGTTTACTACTGACTCGCAGGAGTCCAGCGAGCACAAGGGCGAATTATGTACAGCCTAAATTCTTAGCTGCTAAATGTATATTTGTAGCTAGACTGGTTATCAGGCCCATGCTTTTTGGATTGAGCAGGCACTTGGCTTTTTGTGTTTCTTTAATTAAGGCTCATTTTCCTTATGATTCATTCTCCCCCATTCTTTGTTTTTTTTTTATTTTGTATTTATTTAAGGGGTTTTGATTTTGTTTCATTTCTTGTTTCTGGTTTTATTTTAAGATAGCCCTATCTTCTTTTGGTGAGGCATTCTGAAAACATAGGTGTAAATTATTTTTTGGCTTTCACTTAATTCCATTTGAGAACCATAGATTGCTAATTACAGTGGAAGTTAAAGAGTGTTGGCATTTTTCAGTCCACTTTCCTTGTGGGAAATACAGCACAGAAGCAAAAGATGAGAAGCCAGGTTGTGGCCTCACCAGCAACTGTTACTCTTGATGGGTTAGTGGAAAGTTTGCGGATCTTAAAATTAAAATTATGGCCACATTTGAAAGGGGACACTAAGGGCCAGCCAGAGAGCTCAGCAGACTAAGTGCCTGCTTAGGCAGGCACAGGGACCGGGTTTCAGGGTTCAATCGCTGGCGTGCTGTGCCGGCCCCTCCCCAGGGCACACTGAAATGGCGATTGAGACTGGGCGTGGTGGCGCGCACCTGTAATCCCAGCACTTGGGAGGCTGAAAACAGGAGAGTCACTACAAGTCCGATCTGTGTAGTGAGACCCTGGAGACCCTGCACTAAATACATTTTAGAAAAAGAAAAAGAAAAAATATTTCATAAGAAGAAACATTTTCATTTATCAATGAAACATTACTGCTTATTTTATTCAGGCAAAATTGAGAATACTCATTTTAGCTGTTCAAATTCACCATCCTTCTTACACTAACATTTTGGTGAAGATCAATGAATCATTTTCATACAGTGTTTCATTATGTTTATACATTAATATAGTCATTTTTTAATTTTAAATTAAATAAACATTATTTGCCGATAATGTTTTTATGAAAAAAGAAGTGCAAATTAGTGAGAAGAGGATGGCAGCATTCTCTAAACAGGTCTGTTTTTATAATATTAATGAAAATACGGAACAAATTCCCATCCCACCCAAATGAGGGTCACAAGATCTCAAACTCATATTTAATTTTCAAATTAGTCTTTAATATTCCCTAACTGCAGTCAATCTCTTCCTAGTATGAGCAACATCAAAAAAAAAATTGAAGTAACATTTATATCCATATCTTTCTCAGCATCCAGCATCCCTTAAAATGCAAAAGAGAGCCAGGTTGGGGAGATAGCTTGGCGTTCTAAGCACCTGCCTGGCAAGCACAAGGACCTCGGAGTCCCAAGCACACTGTGCAAGCCGTGAAAACCGAGTGTGGTGGCGCACACCTGTAATCCCAGCACTGGGGAGCCTGAGGCAGGAAGATCACTATGAGTCCAAGCTGCATAGGGAGAGACTGTACCAGATAAATAAATGAAAGATTTTTTAAAAATTAAAAAGGTTTTTTTAAAAAGAGAACCGAACCCTAACTAAATGGATAACTTTTTCAATGTCTTCAGTCTCCTGTGTTATGTATGACCACTGATGTTACTGGCACGTTTCCACTGAAAAAACTGAGTTTGAGATGAGGAGAGTTGCTCACATCAGTTATATAAAGAATCCCATGATGCCTAGTTGAACATCACCGACCGCAGAGCTGGGGAGACCCACCCACAGCTGGTCAGAGAGACCCAGCACTTCTACCTGAAGCCAGAAGCTATGCAGCCTGTTCTTTGTGGCCTCTCAGGGGCCTACTGCTCCCATCCTCTTTCCTAAGGAAACCAGTGTTCAAAGAGGCCTTCCAACTTGCCTGTACTAAGAATAGATGTGCGGCTCCAATTTAAAGAGCACCTTCCCAGAGGGCTTGGAGCAGGGAGGGTAAACAGCAATCAGACTTTTAAACTAAACAGTGAGATTTCAAGATTCCTTGAGCAAATTAATGAGATCTTGAAATGAAGGAAGCTGCCGCCTGACTCCCTGACAGTTATAAAATGGACACTCCCTGACTTTGCCTAATTCTTGGCCTTATGTGCTCAATGATCTACATCATGATGTAAATACATACAGTGCCTGAAGAAACTGAAATGGTGTCCTCAATTTCTAGATTATTTTCCAGATACAGATTAGGCATATCTGCACTGAGGCATTAATTTTCTGAGCAGTTTAGGGTGCCCTTGAGAATTATTTCATTGTCTATTAACATAGCTATGAAATGTTCTCTAATAAACATGGTGCTATGTTGTCACTGCAGACTTTTCAACCCTTCTCTCCCAGGTGTGGAGTTGACCTCTAGGAATTCTCTTTGGAAATCACATTAAATTGCAAGTGACGAATAATGCAAGGATTGAGATACTTCATAAGTAATCAATGTATTATTTCCCACATAAGAATAAAGGGGAAAAAAAAGAGGAGAAAAGTGGGAAAATAAGATGAAAAAAAAACACAGAAAAACACCAGCACTCCATTACACAAAACATTTTATGATTCAGAAATTAATAGTTTAAGCAACAGGCATCTGAAGAAACTGTCCCACCCCAACACCAGCGTCTAAGGCCTATGAAGCACCAAGGGCTGGATCAGTTTCTTGAGTAGTTACAAGTTCTGTTTCTCCACTGGGGTCTAGTCTAAGTCTCCATATTTCCACCTTCTGCCCAAGCTTGTGTCCCAGCTTGGTTTTTCTACAATCTATTAGAGGCGAACACTCTGCAGTCGCCCAGACCTTCCGTTCTTGGTACTACTGGCCTTTGCTAGCTGGTTCCTTGATGTGAGGAAGGTATAGATTCCTTGACCCCTCCTGCTGGGAGAGGAGATGGACAAAATGCATCTTCCTTTGATTCTGAAATTCATCAACATCTATCACCTTTGTCTCGCTGCCTAAGATAATAAAACTCAGTGTCTTGAGCACACAAGATGTCTTTGCAGCCCGTCACTGCTCATCACCCGTGAGAACTGGCACTGAAATGTAAGGTAACATCGCTTTATGAATATTGCCAGCAAATAAAATTGACAAAATGGTTCATTCTCCTGGAGAAATTTTGGACCTGTCTCTATTATGCATAAAATTCTTGAATGATAATGTTGGATGTTTCAACTTAGGTGTGATGAATTATTCTGAGGTGTCCATAAGGCTTCCTAAGGAATCCAAGTGGAACTTTTCACCTGTCCCATTCATGTGGGTGGTTCTCTTTGCCAGGAAATTGGTAGGGTTGAAGTCAGACCCTACCCTGTCCTCGTTGCTTGTCCAGCCTGCCTCTTATATCTAGGAGGAAGAAGACTTCCTTTGAATTTCTTCTACAAAAGTATCTTTGAACATATATGAAATAAACTAACTTGAAGATATAATTATTTATGAATGAGATTAATACACACAGAGCAAATACATGATGAACAGAGAAGAGTACCCCTGGTTTTGCCACGTATGTAAATATTTCTGATGTTTTTCCCTGTTTATTACATGTCAGGTCAAGGTTAAAAGCCAAATAAGAACTTCATTTTTTTATGATCATTTCATTGAGCCCTTTAACATAGTAAAACAAATGCCAACAGATACAAGAAAATTATTTTCATGAATTAGTTTCCCTTTATAGTTCCTTTTATTAATGTTTATACTAATTTTCTATAAATTTTCATAGTAGTTATGAACTAGAACATTTGGTATATAAATTGGCTATTCAGTTATAAAGCTGTCACTATTTTTATTTTTCTTCATTCATTCATTTATTCATTTATCATTTGTTTACTGCCTTTCCAAAAAGCATTTAAAGCAACTTTCTATGACGTTATTGGTGGTTCCATGTGCTTCCTCGGATGTGGTCTCCTGTAAATGATCTTAGCTATTGTCTTGAAACTGTATGTTATCAGAGGGAAATACAGCATTGTAAAAAAGTGGCAGCTCAAACTACCATTTAAATTATCCAGATCAATGGTAGAATAAATACTTCTATTGGGGGCCAGGGAGATGGCTCAGTGGAATAAGTGCTTCCCTGGCAAGCACAAGGGCCTGA
>NDGN011388553.1:0-13198 GCA_002564285.1 Tympanoctomys barrerae | reverse complement strand
CAGGGAGTTCTGCTGAAGGCTTCCGTGCTGGGCCTGCAGCCTGGGTCGAATGAGGATCTGCGGACCCCGGGTGGTCTCACTCACTCGCCCAGCCAGGGTTCTCTGGGTCTGTTCAGGATCTGTGCTCTGGGTCTAATCAGGATCCGCGGCCCCAGGTCGTCTCACTTACTCGCCGGGCCTGCGCTCTGGGTCTCAACATTTTGAATTGATTCAGATGACTGAGGCCATCAGGACAGCACCATTACACACACTCACAAAGGAGGCTCTTGGAACTGCTTCAGAAAGTGGCAAGAACAATGGCATAAGTGTGTTCAAGTGATGATGGCATTTAAGAGGGATAAATAACAATGTGCCTTTAGCTGTAATAAAAGGCTTTTAAAAACATTAAATATTCACTGTATATTTTGATCATACCCTGTACATGGTAAGAACCATTACTACTGTCATAGTGACCAACATTGAGTTTTCTATTACTTGCCTCCACAAGCTACAAAAATTGCTTTCTATTATCATCAATCATCACTTCTCTAAGACTGAAGTTCATCTAATGCAGAAACTCCACTTGGAAGACATGACATGGGTCTTGCCTAGCCGATGTGTGACCACACGCATAACCTTTGACACTTCTGGCTTCAATGTCTCAGGCACAAAGTGAAGGCAATGGCTCTGCAGATCACCTTTCACACTCAGCTTAACTTGTTTTGGGCATTTAAGCACCTCTTTCCTTCTTCTTCCAAGCCCGCGGCTCCTCAAGAGCAGAGGGAAGCCTCAGGGTGGCAGGGAGAGGGGACATGGAAAATTATGAGGAACGTCAAGCACAAAGCTCAAAGGCTGCAGAAGTAATGGTCACATCTGTCACAGAGCTAACAAGATAGGGCTGAAACACATGTGCAGGCACGGCACTCGGAAGTGTCCTGGGGCCTGTCCCCTAAAGCACATAGGCTGGACTGATTTCCTCTTCCATTAGCATTTTTGGGAAGTTGGATGGGAGAATCCAACCCAATTCCCATTCTTGAGAACAGAGTAGAGCAGTCTCCATCCTATTTTTGGGCTAACACCTAGCAAGGCCCCCTCTAGAGAGCCTTTAGCTTCTAAGAAGGTCCTACAATTAAAAGAACCTTTAATTGTTTCTGAAAAACTACAGGTCATAAAAAGGGTCCTTTCTTCCTTATGTATTTTTGCTCCCTTGTAAAGAAGTACGATGTTTGAAGTCATGAATAACTTCATACCTATATGCCATTGGACATAATAAAATACAAAAAAGTAGCCCTTTTTAAAAGTATTTACATTTTGGTATCATATGTCAAGAAAGGTATCTGCTGATGCACATTAATGCACATTACTGTGAGCTCTTCAGTTAAAAAGCCATCGATGTGGGAAATTCCTACTTAACTGCTTCAGATTCAGGCAGGAGTCAAGAGCCATATTCTTCATTTCAAAACATAAACCATATGAAACTGTCTTTTAACAAAGCATAACCCTTTTTGTCATAAAGGCTAAGAACTATGGTGTGTCAAACCTTTTATTCTTTAGAAAATTTCTATTAATGTTCAATAACTATGGGTTTATCAAACCCTTGTGTATTCTTTAGTTTCTATTAATTTTATGAATATTACCATATTAAACAATAAGTGCTTAACAAGAAAAAATCACAAAAATAAAGAATTACATTTTGAATATTTATTGTTTATAAAAAAGCATCAAAATTTTCAACAATGACTGGTTTGGATATACAAGTCTTAAAAAGAACAACAGAAATAAATTTCTATATGAACTAAAAGGAAAATACCATCAGTATTCTGTAAGAAAAATAACCTTTACTTCAATTATCACACCTAAATAATAAGAAAATAAGGTTTCACTGAAATAAAATATCAAATATACAATGAATGTTTACAACAGATATCCACATTTTCATATCAGCTGTCTACTTACTTACAAAACCTAAAAGATAATATCAGAAATAAATTCCTATATGAATTAGAATGAAAATAACATTCTACAAAATAATAGGCTCTACTTCAGTTATCACACTAGAAAATAAGGCGCCAATAACATATCAAATGTTTAATGAGTGCTTACAGTAGACATCAGCATTTTCACATCAGCTGTGTACCTCCGTACTAAACCTACGAGATAACATCAGAGATAAAAACCCATGTGAGCTACAATGTGGGCACAAATAAAAGTCTACCACAGAAATAATCTTTGCTTCAATTGACACTGCCAAGGCAGTCTTCACACAGGACAACTGCATGTTCCATGCATACGTCTCACTTTCGCTGACGTCACATGAGCTTAGCTTTCCTTTCCTACATGGCCATTCTCGTCACCTCTCTTTGCTTCCTGTTTTGTACTACATTGTATAATGTGCATTAACAGGGAAATAAGATGTCAATAAAATAAAATATCAAATGTATAATGAGTGCTTAAAATAGATATCCTTATTTTCACATCACCTGTTCACTCACTTACAAAACCTAAGACATAACATCAGAAATAAAAACCTATGTTAAGGAACCAGGGAAACCACTCAGAGGCATAGTGCTGCCTGGCAAGTGCAAGGCCCTGACTTGGATTCCTAGTACAAAAAAAAAAAAAAAAGCCAAAACAAAAAACAAATAAAACCTGTGAACTACAATGAAAATACTATCAGAACTCTACAACAAAATTAATCTTTGCTTCAAGTGTCACACCCAAAGCAGTTTTCACACATGAAAATTGCATGGTCCATATACAAGAATCACTTACACTGATAGCATGTATGCTTTATTTCCCTGGCCTTTCTTGTAGGGCATGGCTGGCATCTTTTCGGTTTCCCTGTTGTCGTCTTTTGGGATGATGCATGTGTCAAATCACCAGTGTGACCCACAGTTTTTTTACATAGTTTCCTGGGAAGAAACACTTTGTTTTTCCTCTGCTGTAAATGATCTCTTATGAATTCCAGTCCCAATCTTCTAAAAAATTTCCCTGTAGTATTTTCCACTTGTTGCTTTCTTTGTAAACTATCAAAAGAAGTCCTACATCCTTTAACTGTCACTGCCCCCTGCCCAATTCCCAGCTTCGGCAGCTGTGACTCTGTCTCTGGAGACCTACCAATTCTGGACATTTCTTATAACTGGAGTCACATATTACCTGGCCTTTTGTGTCTGATTTCTTTAGTTTTTGAGGTTTATGCTTCATTTTTTATGGCCAAATACTATTCCATTGTATTGAGAGGCTATATTTTCTTTATCCGTTCATCTGTTGATGGACATTTGGGCTGGTTCCATTGCTTAACTATTATGAAAACTAGAACCCAACTTATCATTCAGACCACAAATGCCCACAGAGTGCATAACAATGTGGCAGGGGAGGCGCTGGGAGGGTACACAGGCTCCTCTGCCCCTGAGAAATGATCATGGCAGTTATGACTATGGCTGCAGCTATAATAGAGACTGAGGCCAATGAGGACCCCAACCAAGTCACTGAACTTGGGGTGCTGGCAGAGGGGCAGCTGTGAGAGGTGAGAATCTCAAGCAAACCATGGTAATGCTTTATTGAAACAAAAAACCTGGAAAGTTATGGGTGGTTAAGTCAAAAAGGCTGAGCCATACTAACTGCTTATGTTTTGAGCAAAGCACACCATTGATCAGACATTTTGTGTGTGTGTTCGTGTGTGTGTGTGTGTGTGTGTGGTGTGTGTGTGCTGTGTATGTTGTCTGTGTGGGGGTGTATGTGTATAGAAAAGGAAGATGAAAGATATTGATTGATTGATTGATTGATTGATTGTTGTTTTGAGATGGGGTCATGCTATGTAGTTCAGGCTGGCCTTGAATTCACTATATAGCCCAGCCTACTCTCAAACTCTTTGCAGTAATCCTGAATCAGCTGGATTATAGAAGTGTGTAACCACACCTAGTGGCTGAATATTTAATCCAGGCATATTTGCTAGAATTTTCCATGATGAATTTTAAACAGAGGAATTAAAATTAATTCTAAGATCTCACAGCTCCTCTTACATATTCAAATTCACTTTGCAACTCACAGAATTCTTCGTGAACCCTTTATGAAGATTTTCAAAGAAATAGGATGACCTTTAAGTGAGCCTGGCTGTCTAATACAAATCCTGTCCAGACAGAAACCCCAAGGACATATTGCATTAGGCAGCTTTAGAAGACAAACAGGCACTGCTAGACATGGAGTCCCGTGTGGTATGTCAAAGGGCTGGGGTGACACGTGTCTGGTCCGGCTTTGCCCCTGTGTATTTCTGCTACAGAAGGCAGTACCCTCGGTTCTGGAAAACTATACAAATGCCTCATAATTATTCACAGAAAGTCTGCACTTCACAGAGCATACACATGATCCCACCAGAGGAAGAGTTTGTGAGTATAACACGTGATTCTCCAAAAAGAACTTGTAGCTCCTTTCCTATCTGTCCCTTCCTGCTAAGTGCTCTCTCAACCTTTGACCATCAGGCACAGTTTTCAGAAGGGGGATGAGCAATGGACAAGCTTTCCTGTCTATATAAGGTGCTTAATATCCACAAGCATCCTCATGTTCTCATCAGAAATTAAATAGATTTGAAGTGGGCTTCTGATCATTCCCCAGAAACCACATGGCCACATCCGGGACTGAATGGTGAACTGATCTCAGTGTGTGACAGGCAACATTCCCGTACTATAACCAGCAACTTCTGGAGTTTGGTTAAGTGCCAGTGCTCAGACACCAAAGTGACAACTCCTCATCCTCAGGGGATTGGAGCTTGGGGTGGCAGGCAAGTCAGCAGTGAAAGCCCAGAGCCATCAGAGTCCTACTTAGGTGACAGCTGCTCTGTGTGGCAGGAGTTGAGAAGCAAGGGAGCCTGCATGGAAAAAATTCAGAAGGAAGAGGAGCCTGGCTGTGACGGATCTGTGTGGTGCTTAAAATTTTTAACTTTGTTCTATGCATTATGATGGGAGTACGGGGACCTAGATTTTCACTGTATAAAAAATAGGATCAGATGTGCATTTTAGAAAAACCACTTCTAGAATGCTTGCAAAGGTTACTCAAGAAATGGGAAGAAAAAAGCAAGCCTCAAGTTCTCCATGTGTATACATCCAGGTGCACATAGGAACTGTGGGAGCTAAGGATCACCACATCTGGTCCTTGGGGCTCCTGTATTGGGAGCCACTGAAGCTGGAAGTTGGTCATATGTGTGAGGGCAGGACAAAGCCACAATCCCTAAAGCAGCTGAGCTACCTGAATCCTAAGAAAAACTTTCTGCCTGGTCATTATTGACTATTAGTTGCTAGGCAACCTTGAGTCTTACAACTTTGCAAAGGTATAAACACCCCTACTGTTGTTCTGGGGGTCGTCTGCCAGTCAGGCAATGGGTCAGCACCTGACCTCAGCTATTATCTCGTCTTTATTTTCTAAATCCTCTCACCATCGTTTTCTCCCAGGGACTGCCAAGAGACCAATAAATTCCACACTCCTGAGCTACAGAGTCAGCATAACTGCCAAGAGGCTGTGTATGCCACTATAGCCAGACAAGCCCAGGGGCAACCAGGAGGGCCAGGTGAGGCAGGCTAAGAGCCTAAGTTACTGCAGTGGAGTGGTGGGCTTAAGAACTGCTTACAGGGGGAACGGTGAGGCTTCTACACTAACTGCCAGCTAAGGTTCTGAAGTTAAGGGAGAAAGAGCAGTCAAGGATGATACCTATAGCACTTGGGAGATTGAAGCAGAGGATTCCTTAAATTGAGCCTATGAGACCAGCATAGTGAGACTATCTTCTCAGAAAGAAAGAGAGAAACAGATATAGATACAGATATAGACATAGACATAGACATAGATATCCAGATTTCTATGTAACTTCTTGTCCCTAGAATAAGCCTATGGGAGAAGAGACATGTTAGGTGAAGTCATGAGTCTAGTCCAGACCAAGAGTATCCAAGATACCTGTGGTACAAGTCAGGCCATCGAGAGACTTAGAAACTACTAAAGAAAGAACAGCTGGGGAGTGGATGGGATTGCCCATGGTGAGGGTATGCAGTGAGATAACAAGAGGGTTTGGGTACCATCTGTTCCAGACATGGAAGGGATACCAAAGAATGAGGAGGAAATGTGTCCAGGAGGGGCAAGGCAGAGAGACTGGGATGGAGCACAATGGTCAGCAGAGATTGGTAGCAATCCTGACATCCATGGCTACAAAGCAGACATTTTACCTAAAAGGAAGTAATGCACTCGATAAGCAGGAATTAAAGTCAGTTTCACTGTGGACTAAGATGCACGGGAAGATGTGGTATGTTGCATTTTTGCTTAATCCTCAATTTTCCAGCCCCAAGTGTTTAAATAAAAGACAAAAAGTGCCAGGAAGTGCTTTACTTGAGTAGCTGATACAATAAACAGGGAGATAGGGCAATGTTGAAACAGAGAAGAGTGGGAAGCCCACCATGATGGGGGTGTTGTGGGGCTCATGGGGGCTGCAGGGAAGGAAACACACAGGACAACACACAGATGTCTACATTTTCTCTGCCAGAGTTCAGACAAACAGGAAGACCTTAAACTTCTCCAACTGGGAATGCAGAAGGGCCAAGCACATGACTGGAACACAAAAACAGAAGGTTGTGATTAAGACTGCAAGAACACTCCATACAAAATCTACATCCAGCCTCATTCTCAGGGAAGTGCAGTCCTGGCTCAAACCACCCTAGTCCCGCCCCTGGCCTTGCAGCCTCCCCCGGGCTGTTCAAGGGGGTTTCAGGCACATGTTCTATGGGGCCGTATGAATTGCAGTCACTCAAGGGACCTAAGCATGGCCAAGACACCACATTTCACAACTCTAAGATTTCCTGCTGACATCTAATAGAGAATTTATGCATATGTAGCCTTTCAGTGAGAACCAGAGGAAAAATGTCTGGCATAATTTTCCAAATGACCATATCACAACAGGGAGACAAACTATTGGGTCTCCTCCAAATCTCAAAAGTCAGGGATTTCATGGAATGTTCCCCCTTGTACAGTTACATATCTTTTCTCCCTACTAATTTTAAAATAATTTTTACAACTCTACAAATAAGAAATATTTCTGGAAATAATTACAGTTTCAGAACATCACTTAGATGATACAATGCTCTGCTACACGTCTACTAAGTGTTGCTCGTCCTTGGCACTTGTACCCCCGGGGGCTGGGTAACTGTTAGCTGGACTTGTCCCGTAAACTCAGGGTACTTAGCAACATCCTTAATTTCTTGCCATTTCATGCTGGTACTGCACCCCCAGCTATAACCAAAAAACCCAGTTTCAGGACATTGCCAAATGCCCCTCAGGGATAATTCTGCTCTAGAAATTATTTACTTGTGGCTAAGGCACAGTCTCTGGAGTGGGGTAAAAGTCAAAATCTGGTTATACTGCACTAGCAAAATAAAGCAGGGCAAATATATGCCTCACTTTTCCCAGCCGTAAATGGAGGTGCTGCACCAACTTCCTAGGGTTGGTAATATAGCAAATATAGATAAATGCTTTACACAGAGCTGGCTCATAGTAAGCACTTAACGAGCAGCAGCAATGATGGTTAAAAGCAGAACCATAGACCCATGATTCTGGAGGACACGAATGATAGGCGCCATGTGGTCATGATAGAAAAATATCCATGAAGCTCCTGTTTACACAGTATGCTCCTGAAAAGTATGTTAAAAACACAAACACATGTTAATATTAACTTTGGGGAAAATCAAGTTATTTTACATTTAGGGGAGAAAAGGGGAACAAAGGAATAAAGGGGAAAATGAAATGAGAAAATCGATATAGACCCAGGAAAAATAGCCTGACATAAGGAGGAAAAGATCAAAATTCTTACCTTGTAAGAAGTACTCAGAGAGCTGGACATGGTGGTATACACCTATAATCCCAGCACTGGGTAGGCTGAGGCAGGAGGATTGCTGCAAGTCTGAGGTCAGCCTGGGCTACAAAATAAATTCAAGGCCAGCCTGAACTATATAGCAAAAAGGAGTACTGAGTGAGGCGTAGTGGTACATGCATATAATCCTAGCCCTCTGGGAGTCTGAGACAGGGGGATCACAAGTTTGAGCCCAGCCTGGGCAACTTAGCAACTTATAAAAAAATAAGGGCTGGAGATGTGGCTCAGTGTGAAGGCCTCAAATACCAGGGCTAAAGATGGTTCTCAATGTTACAAATTAAAATAACCAGGCTGGATCTTGGGAAAGATACTATGGTAAAAGCTGGTGAAAAATGCTAAAGATGGACACTGAAAGGTGAGGAGGACAGTCATGATATGCCACATGAGAAAACAATACAGCCAGATGTCAAAAAGAGGGACATGGAACACTGAGGAGCCCTCCAGCTGGAGCCGCCCTCCTGCTTCTTTCTGCACACATAGCTGCTGAGGAAGTGGTGCAGCCTCCTCAGAATCTACTGACTGTTTAAGACACCAAACATGGTCTTCCCACTAGCTGTCCCCTGGCACCTCAGTGAAAACCGAGAAAGGTCCCCGAGCTATTGCCTTCTGCTTCCTCTGGCCCACAACAGTCTTGGCATCCCACAGAGCCTTCCCCTCTGCTGCTGCTTCACGCCCCAGGAGGCGTGGAGGGGACATGCGGCCACAAACACAATGCGTCCATGAGGACCTATGCTTTCAAGAGCTTGGGGTACTTAGTGACTTTACCCAGCAGCCAAATCTGAAATAAGCTATTAGAAACAATCATTTGGAATTTCTAGCATCTAACTCAAACAGAATGTAACACCAGATGGAATATATCTCAAAAGTCAGCCAGTCCAAAGTACAGCAGCCTTTTTAAGACAAAACCTGGAAATACTGGGTAAAATATTGTGTTTACTATCCTTTTTCGACTTGTGTTATACCTTGATATGTGGTTGTCCATTACATTCTCCAAATGCACCCTTTCTCTTTCCTCATTTCAAGTGAAATAATAACCCAGAAAGGCAGCGGGCTTGTGCTCACTGTTTGAGAGAATGCACATTAGCATTCAACAATGCACCCACTCAACTATAATCTCCTGAGCCAAGTGGTGCCCACATGAAACCCCCCGGAGGCGAGTAATTTTTTTACACTGATACACTGTCCTATTGCTGTCAGCTGAATGCATTCTAAGAATCAAATGAGGAAAACAAGACAGCCCTCCATTCTTTCCTCAAGGAAGGCCACACAATGCCCTCCGTGTGACCCCAACATTGAAACAAAGATACAATGGCAGTTACTTTCCAGGGTAATTTTCATGAGATAAAGAATGTCTACAAGCACAGCATAGAAAAGTAAAGCATTTGGTGTAAGTGAGCTATCTAATAGGTAGAGAAAATTAGAAAGCTGACGAACAGGCATACAGCGTGCTTAAAGTACCTTAAACCATTCTGACAACAAATCGGGCCGGGGAGATAGCTCAGTAGAATAAGCACTTGCCTGGCAAGCGCAAGGTCCTGAGTTCAATCCTCGGTCCCACCAAAAATCATTCTGAGAAATTATAAAGGGGTGAATGTTAAAGTCACATTCAAATTAATTTGGAAACACATGGCCCTTGTGGCAGCAGCCACCTCCCTGCTACCACAGTCAAGTCACCATTTCCATGGTGTGCTCAGGGCCCCGCCAGCGAGTCTGTTCCTGCCTGGGCTGGGGCCAGACACCTTGGAGACAGAAAAGCAAGTGCACTTGGTTACTCTGTTTTTAACTCAGTCGCGAGGGGAAATCAGGAAGCCCAACTGAAGGCTGGGCGCCTGGGAAGCTCTTTGCGCCGCTGACATCACTGCTTTCAAAGGTTCAAATGCGAGGTCACATGAGCAAGACCTAGACATGCAGAAGGCTAGTGAGCAGCAACACGACCCGTGGGTCACCTCTGGGGTGGCAGAGTCTACCCTGCCACTTGGGATAGTTTTTAACTCAGAAGAATCAGAAATCTGGTCCTGTTATTTTCAGCTGCCCACCTGCATGTTTTTCGGGCAAAGTCTTTTGTCTGAAAACACATTTAGATTGCTTGTTTCACTGCACTTCCAAAGGAGTCAAAAGAAAAATTTGTTTTAGCCTTCAGTTTATTCACATGAAAAAGAGGGAAAATAAGAATTAACAGCTGTTAATGTCACAACAGCTTTTAGCCCATTGAAAGAGAAACTGAACACAATTCAAGTGGCAAGACTGGCCACACCTCCTGGACTCCTCCCTGGCCCTGGGCTGTACAGAGCACACTTACTGAACTGCAGGGTGAGAGCTTCCTCTGTGACTCACAGGGGACCCGGGACGATTGGGCCCTGGACAAGGGAGTAGACATCTAAGAGTCATCAGCTTCTGCTTGTCATTTCTCTTGTTTCTCAGTTCCAACAAGCTCCCTTTCTTTATTTTCTAAACCTGATAGTTGCTGCTAAGTTTTAATCTCTGAGCTACTCCCACCTACCTAAAATTGGGTTTCTCCTTAGGGTAACTTTTCAGTAAGAGCGAACAATACTGAAATGTTTAAAACAACACATTTTTCATGGGTTTTTAATTACTGCAATTTACCTGCTGCAGACGTCTTGCTTAACGTACCTTCTAGTTGAAAATCCCAATGCCCAAGGTCAGCCTTGCTTGCACAACTGCCTACTTCACACTCTCAGGCTATCCTTTAACTCATTCACACACACTGCCATGTCTATGTGTCATTGCAAAATGTCAATTTACAAGGCCTACCCCAGTGCAGGCACTGTGACAACTACATCTGATAAACGTATTCCCATTTAACTCCCTCCTGGCTTCTCGGGAGGTACTGCTATCAGGACTCACAATTGGGGAGACTGCTCCACTGACCATTTAAGTGTAACAATAACTACAAAGCATTTCCTCTGACACCCATTTCAAACATGTTTATCAGTACTGGCCACAAGGAGAACTCTATTTTAACCAGTGTAATGCTGACAACAGCAACATCTCCAAAAACCACCCGATTGAAAACAACTAACCAAACATTCATCGCCAGAGCGCCCTCAAAGGCAAGTATCCTTATTCTTTAAAATTAAGTCTGCCTATCTCAACATTTGGAATTCTGTAGCAGGTGTCTTTGTAAGAACCAAAATGGTCTTTTGCTGGTGACTTCATGTTGCTGTCAGAGCACTTGTGCCTAAAGAGAAAGCCAGAGACTGCCTCCTGCAAGTGCTCTGCAGGCAACCAGGGTTAGTACCTGATAGAGCGAGGCTGCGTGCAGCGAGCCTGGCCCATTGCTGGGTGACAATATGCTCCCAGCTTTAATTACTCAGCACTACACAAGGAGACAGATGAAAGGATTTGGGCAACAAATCACTGAATTTCTGTAACACAATGGAGTGCTACAGAAGGAAATCATCTGATGGACTGAATCATGGGTTTGTGCAATGCAAGAATTTACAGAAGCATTGGGTGTGAATCAGAGCCACATTTAATTTAATTAATTAATTTATTTATTTATTGTTAAGAAAGGAAAGGTTTGTTTAGCTTACATTTTGTGGAGGTTTCAGTCGACATATAGCTGGCTTTAAGGCAGAGTGGCACATGGCAGAGGTTCATGGAGATGGAAGATGGCAAAAGAAGCAAAAACAAAAAGGGAGGAGCAGCCAAAAAAAAAATTTTTTTTTAAATCCATGCAGTAATGAGGCTCTTGAAAGTAACAACTCTTCCAAAAGCACTTGTGTTTTTATTTTGGGTACTAACATTTAATGATTTTTTAAGTGTATTTGGTACAGGGTTTCACTACACAGCTTGGATTTGTAGTGATACTCCTGTTTCAGCCTCCCCATTGCTGGGATTACAGGCATGCGCCACCACACCCAGTCTTGGTGGCCTGCTTGGTGCACACAGCATGTGGTTCTAGGCATTGAATCCGAGTCCTTATGCTTGCCAGGCAGGTGCTTAGACTGCTGAGCTATCTCCACTGCCCAACAATTTGGTTTTTAAAAATTGTAAGGAAGAAGTAGGAGAGGGGGAGGGGGAGGGGTAGAAGCTGGAGCAGAAGAAGGTAGTGCCTATCACAGTGGATTATGCAAATGCCATTTTGAGTTTGTCATGAGAGATGCTAGGTGTGTTATTTTTAATAACACCATCAGATCTTTGCCAAAAATCATAGTTTTAGGGAAAAAATTAGAAAAATTTGAAATTTAAAGTATAAATTTCTATGAAATGTGAAATGTGACTGGTAAAAGTTGTAAAGAAAAACCCTCTGAACAATGTGTCTACTAATAAAGTTACACTATTAACTATGTGATTTCACATACACATGTAGGCTTAGGTTATGTTTTCTTCAATGCTTATTGTAGGAGGACATAGCCACTAAGAAAGGGCACAAGAAATTGAGCTAACTCACACATTCACTTCGAGAGGGTTGTCTATACGTGGAAGACACAGCATGCTGTATTTGTTTGTTTTCCTCCCAGTAAGGATTCGTCCTGCAGAAAGGCAGTTTGCCCACAGATCTACAGCACCTGCTAAGGTCTGCTGAGCCTGTGGTTCTCACAGATTTGGGGCATTACTATATGAACACAGGACTACACATGCACTCTTGAAGGACTGGGGTTGTTTCTGCCCAGTTCTCAGGTGGTGGGAATAAAGCCTTTTAGTCCCCTGCTCATGAATGGTATCCCCTCAACTACAAGTTTATTCATTCCATAATTGGCAAAGCATAAGGATTTGAGTAAGGAGTGGATGACACTCCCCTGACAGACAGCTAGGCAAGGCACACCCATTCTCCCTTCTTTGTCTAAAGAACATGTGGCTAGGACTTGGCACTCGACCAGGGCACAGAATTTAAGGAGGTACAAAAAATGAATTAATCATACTATATATTTCAAAATGCAATATTCTTTAAAATCAGCAATTTATTTTAAAAAATTGCAATGAATAAAATGTCAGCATTTAAAATCTAACACCACCATTATCAGCTTGCTTTTTTTCCCTCAGGCTCTAATACGCTACATGGCTATGTTGTCTTTCTGGTGCCTCTTTGCATTTTTAGAGCTGGAGATTGCACCCGTGGTCTGTACACTGAGCTTCATCTCAGCCCTTTCTAATATTTTATTTTCAGACACCCATTCTCTCATCTCACTAACTTGTCCAGGTGGGACTCGAACCTGTGCTTCTCCTGCCTCACAGAGTGCTGGTGTTACAGGCATGCACCATCACCACCCTGGCAAACCTTTTATTTATTTATATTTTCCCCCATAATTTTATTGAGAAACAAATAGCAATGAGACAGTTTCAAATCAAATTGGT
>NDGN011388541.1:0-15213 GCA_002564285.1 Tympanoctomys barrerae | reverse complement strand
CCTTCATTTTGAGTGTCGGGTATTTGTCCCAGCAACGAGAGAAGAGTAACTAAGACAACAAGCAAGTTTGATTCCATTGGTATCTGGAATTCCGAAGGCTGTAGAGAGGAAGGCTTTTCAAGAAAATATTTTCTCTTCTTCTGGGTCCCACCCAAAAAGTTTTAGTCTTTTTCAGGCAAGATATCATACAGGGACTCTGCAGTTTTGTGAGCTCAGGAGAAAGATGACGTCTTTTCTTTTTTGATCTAAAGGCACAGCGTCTGTTTTAAAACAAATCCCAGATGTCTGATTTTTGTTTGCAGATTCGTGCTTTTTCAAGATACATTGTAGATAGTTTCTGCCAGATATTATAGCGGGGCTTTGGCCTTCTAGCAAGCAGCTTGAGATTCTTTAACTGGAAGTACAGTGATGTTTTGTAAAACTTGTGAGGTCAGCTATTGGAGCATTTCCAAAGTGGATAAACAAATTTTGGAAGTTCTGGGATGTTGAATCCAGGTCAGTTAGCCTGTGAGTTCACAATTGGACTGTTTCTATCCACAGGTGAAGAGGGGCTGTCTGACAGGAGCCAGCTGTAGGCAGAAGGCGACACCTTTTAGGTCCCCGCAGGTGTGCCAGCCTCCTGGAGGTGGAGGAAGACTGACCAGAGTGTATGGGTTTGGGGCTTCAGGGTAGAGGCCAACTGCAGCAGCATGGGCAGCTCTGAGCTCTTGAGCTGATGAATGACCACAGGCTTTCTTTATAGGCTGAAGACATATATATCAACAGTTTAATAGCCTGTGATTATGTTTCACTTCTGGCTGTGTAGTTGTATTCCTAATCATCTGTGGCATGGAGTACGGTTTCTTGTAGGGGGGCATTGCCCTGAGATGCAGCTTTGCAGTCAGAGGCAGGTAGCTGATGTCCAAAGGGAAAGAGAGTCTTGAGAATTGAATTCTGGGTTGATTTCATCTCTGTATGTCTCTATCTATTGCCCTTATCGTCTTCTTTATTTTTTTGTGGTACTGAGGATTGAACTCAGGACCCTGCACTTACCAGACAAGCACTTATTCTGCTGAGCTAGCTCCCCAGGCCCTGCCATTCTTCTCCTGAGGGACTGTGACGGCAAGCAGTAAATGCAGTGTGGATCTGGAAGGGACAAAGGGACATGCGGGGGGGCCAGGGAGATAGCTCAGTGCAAGTGCAGGGTCCTGAGTTCAGTCCCTGGTAACACACACACAAAAGAAAAAGGAAAGAAAGAAAGAAAGAAAAAGAAGAGAAAAAAGAAAAAACGGTGCAGGCTGTCTTAGAGAACAAGTTCTGGTGACCTGGCCAAATATGTTGCTTGAGCCGCCCCATAAATGGTGGGAGAATTTTTAACCCTTGTGGAAACTGAGTCCAAGTGAGTTGGCCCTTTCATCCTGTATCGGGATCTTCCCATCTAGAGGCCAGAGCAGCTGGCTTATGGGAGCCACCTGCAAGCAGAAGAAAATATCTCTGAAGTCCAGGCAAGTGAACCCGGCAGTCTGTGGTGGAAGCAACCCAAGAACCCATATGCCCTGGCCACAGTCTATCAGGCTCCCAAATAGCTTTAGGTAGCAGATGTGTGGCTGGGTGCCTGTTCGTGCTTCCTGTGACATGGGACACACGAGTATGGCTGATGGCCAAGCCTGAAGCAAGTCGTTCAGCCATGCCTGTGGAAGGAGAACCATTAGAAATTCAGGACTGTGATTATCTGTCTTGGGCTGAACAGGTGACATTCTTCCTCTGTGGGAACAAAGTTAGGAGCGACTTTGAAAATACAGACTTACAGGAGTGGGAGACTGATGGGCTTGGTGCCCTTAACTCAGGAGGGAAAGTTTCTTCCCAGGAGTGTTCTGGGGCATTCTGGTACTCAGGAACTCATGTGTAGTCAGATGTCCTTCCAGGCTTCGAGTTCATACCCAGCAAAAGAAGTGACAGGTAAGAGTCTCAGTTGTTCCAGAGATGGTAACCTTTTTCTGAAAGAGGGGACTTTTGAAGGCAGAGAGTTCTGTGCCACTGTGTACCAGCAAAGCCATAGATTGGCCAGCATTATGGATATGGACTGTCAGGTCCAGGTGACCCAACTCAAGAAAAGAGCCCAGGCTGGCCTAGTCAGAGCCCATCGGACTCATGAAAGGGTTTTCATTTGATCCAGGTTGATGCTTTTGTGAATGCTTATCTTTTCATTTGAAGTAGCATTTTATAAAAATATCCATAGCCCTTTCAATTCACATATTGGCTTTTGACCAGGGAGTACTGTCGGGAATGCCTGAAATGGAAATTGATCACACAGGTGGGGGGACTTGGGCAAGGCCCGTCCTGGGAACACAGAGTGCCCAAGGTAGTTGTTGAGCAGCTCCTTTTTCCCCGTTCAGAGAGAGTGTTCCACCTGACCTCATCTCTCTGTTTTCTGACTCTTGTCTTTATTTCTTCATCCTCTGCCATCCTTCACTCCAAAATTTTATCCAGCAGGATTTGGTTGTTTATCCGACTAGATCTTCTTATAGATGTCAGGTGTGTTTGTTCAATGAAGGATACATTTACCATCTGTAGATCTGAAGCGCTCGTATCAGGTTGTGGGAAATAATAACTTCTGACATATTGCCATGTTTGCCCCTGGCTTTGATGCTTTTTAGAATCACTTTCCTGGGCTGCTTTGTTTCTTTTTGCTGGCTGAAGAACTGGCCCCCGTAGGAGCAGCAGCTGCATTTGCCAATGTGGAATTGATGTCTTTGTTCAGGCTCAGGGAGCAGAAAGTCTGGCTCAGACACAGCAGTTACTTGCATTGTAACTCTGTAGACACAAGTGAAACTCTTCTTAAAATTCTTAAGAAGGGATCACAATCAGGAATCATGGATTTAGACCAACTAGAATTCATTGCTGAGTTGAACGATGGTGTAAAAAACCAAGGGTGGGCTCCCCTTACAGAAGAAGACCATCTAGAAGTCTGTCTGGCCACTGGCCTCTTGACAATATTGGAACTGGCCAGACTATGGAGAAGCTCTGGTAGGTTCTGTGTATTGTCCTTCTTAGATGTGTCGGTGAAACCACAGGCTTAGGCCCAGCTACACTGCAGTATACTGGCTGGGGCGAGAGTGTCATTCCCTCATACACCACTGTAAGGGAAGAACAGCGAGGAGGGGATAAATTCTGAGCATCTGATTCATAGTTCCTGCTACAAAGATCTTAAAGAATCCATAAATTTAAGAAGACATAACATAAATATTGGTCTTCCAATATCTTAAAATAGAGGTATGTTTTCATAAAATGTTCTTCCTTTTCTTTCTCTAATCTAATTTACCATTAGTTTTTCCATGAAAATTGTAAGAATTGAATCTGACATTTCCAAACTGAACAGAGATACAGTGATTTCTGCCAATATATTAAGTAGAAATCCGGTCATTAAGAGGGCAGATAACTTAATTTTAAAGAACTGAAATACATTATATTGTTCTGTAATGCTACAGAAAGCATAGATTCTGAGAAGGTGTAGAAATCCAAATGTGTAGTAGATTTGAACATGGAATGAGACTATTAGACTGAGGTTAGGGAATATTAAAAATTCCACTGAACTATATAAATCCAATTAAGATGTATATATAAAGTAACCCTTGTGTTTTGATGTTAGCGCTGAGAACAACCTTTATGAAGTATAAGGTAGGCTTATGGGCATGTTGCATCAAGAAAACATATTTTACAGGATTAAGTTTGATTTTTCTTTGCTGCTACCATATATTCCTTGTTAGGACATTAGGATAACAGTTTCTATTTTGGATGACTTTGTTTCAAATAAAAAGAAAAACTGATTCAAACTACTTTATAAAATAGAGGGCTGTAGAGATAGCTCAGTAGAGCAAGCACTTCCCTGGCAAGCCCAAGGGCCTCAGTTCAATCCCTGGTTCAGCCAAAAACAAACAAACAAACAAATAAAATAAATAAGATAAAATAGAAATTAATGTTATTTCAGTTATTTAGCAGTCCAGATATTGGCAGGGCTCTGTATGTCTTCTGATTCCTTCTGATGCTTATTGTTTCTGTTTTGTCTAGCGTTTTGTTTTTAACTTAGAGACACATATAATTCTTCAAGTAATTTCAGGCTTTACCTCATGGCAGCTACTGCCCAGGAAAGGTAAGAGTCCTTATTACTGAATTTCTTTTATGGAAGCAAAGAAATGTTTTCCACAACTACACAAATATTTTACTACATCTCTTTGTCATATTTTGTTACGTGGTTTTTCAAATTTGCCCAAGGAAAATAAATATGAGACTGCTAGTGAGGGCTCACATCAATCAGGATAGGTGACCACACTGCTAACTGATCAGCTTTTGTGATTAATACATTTGAATTATAGACACCAGAACAAAATCAGCAGCCTGTGTTCAAAGAATGAACCCAGAATGAGCGTTGGGTAGATAACGAAGAACATCCACCTACTGAAAAAAAGAGTTATTTGTTTTTCTAAAAAGAACTATAAAATTACTCAATTAATTGCCATTTTAATTCATAAAGTAAAAGTGTTGTTATTAATGGGAGATAAACATGGAATTTATCTGGGGTAGGTTTTCTAGAGTCCGTCACATTGCTCTTGAGGGAAACTATGGTATATCTATAGGTAAAATAAATATGTTTTATGTTTAAAAATCAGTTGCAGAGCCTGCGAGATAGCTCAGCTGACAAAGCACTTACTTAGGCAAGTGCATGGACAGGGTTCCATCCCAGGCACCACCTGCTGCACCAGCCCTGCCCCTGGGCATGCTGAGCTGTGACCCAGTCTGGGCACAGTGGCTCACACCTGTAATCCCAGCACCGGGGAGGTTGAAATAGGAGGATTGCTGAGTCCGAGCTGTTTAGTGAGACTTTGTACAAAACATTAAGAAATAAATCAGTTGAAACTGTATTTAAGCATATAAATTGAAGAATATGTATTTCAAATTAAAGAGAATATTCTAAATTTTTTCTTCAAAATAATTGTTTCGAAATAGAAAATTGGAACATGGAATAACAAATATATATTTTATATGCTAGACTCATTCTTTTTTATTTTGAAAAGAGAAAATAAAAATAATACAGAATTTTGTAACAAGATGATAGGAAATTAGCAATGTTCATTATATTTGCATATTGCTATATTCAAAGTAGGTACTCAGATTACCAGATACAGTCAGACAAAATTGACAAAACAGTACATGCACAAATTGCTCCTTTCAATGAACTGATATAAATTGGTAGTACAATGATTTTGAAAGGAAAGATCTCATGATTTAAAAATTATCTTGGCTCTTAGTATGTCATAATATGGGCTTCAGCACATCCATTTTTGTGTATGCTAATAACTAGCTAAAATTCAGATGTAAGAGTCGGGCAGATAGCTCAGTGGATTAAGAACCTGCTTCTGTAGAGCTCAGCGGCTGGGGTTCAATCCCTGACCTGCTGTGCTGGTCCTGCCTTTGGGGTGCACTGAGACAAAGATTAAGACTAGGCGTGGTAGCATGTGCCTGTAATCCCAGCACTTAGGAGTCTGAGGATCACTATAAATCCAATCAACCTAGTGAGACCCTGTATATCCTGTAGACCCTGCCTTAAATTAATTTAAAAAAATAAAAAATAAAATTCAGATGTATTTATTTGTTAACAATCATTACTCGGAATGTAATTCCTTTATAATACAGAGCAGATATTTGTAAAATGTTGTTGAATGAGTGAAAGCAATTTCATGTACTAAAAACTTCCTATATGACAAAAGCTTTACTGTGATTTATTTAATATGCACAATAAGGTTGCAATATTAGTATCCCTTCCTCTTTTTTATAGATAATATATTCTAAGAAGTTTTCCCTAAAGCTCGTCATTAGCTGACAGCTCGTTTCCTGTCAGGATGTTTCCCTGTGTGTTGCTAAGTGGTGTTCAAGGAAAACAAACTAGATGCCAGTGAATATATAAACAACAGAAAATGAAAACTGTCGAAGAGTTTGCTTGAAAGAATGGTTGCTTCCATCAGACATAGCTTTCGTCAGTACTGAGAGTTACAAATCCTTGACAGTTTACATGCAGTAGCTATAACCAATAGCTTGAGTGAAAAAAAAGACAGTATTATTCTATTTTTATTTTTAGGTAACAAAGGTCATTTACAATGAGTAAGAAGAAAGCAGTAATTTATGACTGAACCATAGATTGCACATCTTCAAACATTCAAATGCTTAAACTGAATATATATATATATATATATATATTTCTAATTTTTACTTTTGAAATGATCTTAGTCTCTAAAATGGAAACTGGCCATCTCACCTGTCATTGCATAAAAATAATGCCATTGTGCACTGTCTAATATTTTACTGCTGGACCTGAAGCCAGGTGTACTGGAAGTAAATGTCCTCTTCTACTATTTTTCCTTTCCTGAAGTTGCGTATGATCTCTAAAAGGCAAGAAATCTCATTTGAATAGAGGAAAGGAATAGTCATTATTCGTGCATAGAGAATTTTAAGGATTTAGCTGTGTCCGTGATAGAGGGGCAGACTGCTGAGAAACCAGTGGAGCTTTCTGTGATGAGGTCAGACAGGTTCCAACGCCTATGAGTGAGCGTTGCCTTGTTCTGCAGCGGAGAGGAGGCAGCGTCTCCCTCACTTTCCCCCTAGTGCTGCTGGCCTTAACTAAGCCTATAACCGTTTGTTACGCAAATCAGGAAGGACTCCGCGGACAGATGGCGATGCTGCCTGTGCATTCTCATTGGCATGCAACCTTAGTTTCTAACTATACTTCAGCCATATGCAAGGGGGTTTGCAATCCCTTTGGATTGATTTTAAGTGGTAGGCAGATAAGTCAAATCTAACTCGGCCCATGTTTTCCTAATGTGATTTAATTCACTGGAGCTATGCAAAGTGTTTATCAAAAGAGTTTTGAAAGTGAAGTCTTGGCAGAGTGCAAAACACTGATACCAACCATGGTTAGAGAGAATAGAGTCCTAGGAGGCTTAGGCAAGCAGGACATGAAGTTTTAGTCACACTCATTTATATAAATAAGCTAACATCAAATGAAAAAAATAAACAAACACACTACTTAAGACTGTGAATTGCCTACAGTCTTCATATTTGCTTGCTAAAGCATTTTGAATGTTATTTAATTACAAATATTCTCACCAAATTGTGCATTTTTCATTATTTTATGAAACGGTGACCTACTAAAACTAACATTACCAATATACAAACATTCTAACTCTCACTTTAACCTGGCACATTTTTGATAATTGTTACAAAATCAGTTTTCGTGATATTTTGTCACAACAATAAGCATCTCTGTGATGTGTTAAAACAAGTAATATCTCATGGGAAAATACATTACACAAAATATATTATTTTTAAACTGAAAAGTTGCAAGTGAGAATTGAGGATGACTAGGACTACATTTAATTTATTTGGAATGGAATTTTTTGATCAATCCATTTGTGTTTAAATTTATGCATCTTCAATTATAACAGCGGCTAATGTCCCTGACAAAACAGCAGTAAGCCTAGTTCCGACTGTGATTATATGTCAAGATTATTGTAAGAAGAATATGCACTATATGCTTCTCTAATGACAATAAAACACATATTATGTTGCTTTCGGTTACAGGCTACCCACCGCTCCATAGAGCCCTAGATATCAACACTTTTGTGTTCATCAGCTCACGTTTTCTCAGCTCTCAGAATCTCTCCACTCCAGCCATTCTCAGCTTCCAGATATCATTTATACAGATTTCAGTGATCATTTGAGATTGATAGATGAAAAAATTTATAGAATGCTTCTCTCTTTATTTAATATAAATTGCCCTTTAGTGTCATTTGTTTTAAGGGACCTGATGCTATTCTGTTCAACCCCCCCATAATGTTACATTGCATCTGAGTGCTACATTTTCTTTATTCTCTTACCCATTGCTGGATGTGTAGGTTGATTTCATAACTTATATGAAAGCAACAAACGTGACTGGGTAACTGTCTCTTGATGTTCTGATTTTGTTTCCTCTTTTTTTTTTTTTTTTTGTTTGTTTTGAGACAGGATCTCTCTATGGAGTTTAGATCAGCCTTGTGCTCACTTGGATAGCTCCAGGCCAGTCTCAAACACACAGCAATCCTCCTATCTCAACCTCCCAAGTTCTGGGATTGAAGGCATGCACTGCCATGTCTGATTTGTTTCCTTTTCAGATTTACCCAGAACTGAAATTACTGGATCATAAAGTAAAAATATTTTCCATTAAAAAACTGTAAGTGAATCTCTCTAATGAACATAGATGAATAAGTACTGAAAACAGTAGCAAATCCAAACTAACAGCGTATCAAATAGCTCACTGACTTTGACCTCAGGGTATTAAGGCAGATCAATGTACATATTAATAGATGTAATATGTTATAGATGATGGAAAAACCAAAGGATTATCTTATTAGATAGAGAAAAGCATTCAATACATTTTAACGTTCATGATGAAAGCTCAAAGCCAATTGCATATAGATGAACATACCTGAATATAATAAAGACATTGTAAAACTGACTATAACCAATATCATACTGAATGTGGAAACACATCTGGAAGAGACATATTTTTTACTCCTCATTGCTCTTGTTCAACCTAAGAGGTTGGTCCTAGAAGTCATACAGCAATAAGGCAAGAAAAAGAAAAAAAGAATGGAAGTCTAATTAACCTTTCTTACATATTACGATTCTGTATACAGAAAAAGCTAAACTCCATTAAAAGGTAGTCTTCACCAGAGTTTCAGAATATAAAATCAACACGTAAAATTAGAATACCCCAATAATGAACTGGCTGAGAAGTAAACCATGAAAATAATTGTATTCACAATAGCTACAAAAATAAAATAACCTACAAATAAAATTAAATTTAACAAAGGAATCACTGAATTTAAAATGACAAACTCTGCAGAAGCAGTTCAAGAAAAGTAAAAAAGATTTTTACTTGATTTCAAGCTCTTTTTTGCCTTTTGCTTTTTCTCTTTCTTTTTGTACAGCACTGGGGTTGGAGCGCAGGACCTTGCCCTCTCCAGCTCACTCTCCTCCCGTTCAGCTACCTCCTCAGCCCTCAGATTCTTACTTGAAAGGACTTCCCAGGTTCACTTCTCGTAGAACTAATGTTAAAATTTTGTTGTCAATGTTGCCACCCCTGAACATCAGCGAATCGGGAGGCAGAGAGAGGCGATTGCAAGTTCCGGGGAGCCCGGACGACTTAATGAGATGCTGTATCAAAATAAAACCTTAAATAAAGTTTTGGGGATGCAGCTCAGCAGTAGGGGCACTTGCCTGGCATGTGGGAGGCCCTGAGCTCAAACTTCAGTAAGGAAGAAAACAAATCTAGAAAACACATAAGTTTAATTTCTATCAAAATACTAGAGCCATTGTTCATGATCCCTTCCAAATGGTGTAAAAACACAGATTCTCTTGAGAAAAAAGTTAGAAAACTTCCAGGAAAAACACCTGAGAGAGAACACTTTCTAGCAATGTTATGAATAAGAATTTTCTTTTGTGAGACATCATATGCCAAAGAAATAATAACACAACTAGAAAAATACGAACTATGTGAAGAGTAGGAAAAGTTTTATGAACTATTCCTGAGATGAATATTCAAAATATGTAATGAAAATTTTAAAACTAAAAACCCCTCAAATTTAATATAATTGAAATAGGGAAAGAATATGAGAAAAATAATTCTCAAAAGAAATCCAAATGGACAACAAATTTATGAAAGAATGTTTAACCTCACTGAGCCATCAGAAAGTACAAGCGAAAACCATTATAGGATTTCAGCCCAATTAAAAGAGCTTTAGTCAAAAGGACAGATCTTCAAAAATGCTAAGTTGAATATAAAGAAAAAGCAACTCTTGTACACTCTCATGGTAGAAATGGAAGTCAATATAGGCCCTGTGGGGAAAAATAGGGAAACCCGATGGGTATTTGTCCGTGTGTGTGTGTGTGTGTGTGTGTGTGTGTGTGTGTGTATGTTTGTGGGAGATGTCTGAATAACTTCAATTTAATTATGCTAAGGCCCTTTCCAGCTCACTCTCATCCCATTCAGCTATCTCCTCAGCCCTCAGATTTTTACTTGAAAGGACTTTCCATATTCACATCTGATAAATTAATGTTAAAATTTTGTTGCTGGTGAAGCCACCTCTGAACAATCAGCGAATCAGGAGGCAGAAACAGGCGAACGTACAATTGTCTCATGAGCTTTATTAAGTTTGCAATTCAAATCTCTTTTCCATTTTTTCTACTTTATAATGTATTAATATGTGACTGTATTTCCAATTATAATTTAAATTCCAGGATAATCTCTGGCAATGGCATTGTAACACTAGCCTCTGGTTGCTGAGTGTAGTCGGGAAAAAAGACATAACTGAGGAATCATTCAGAAAAGCAAGCATACCCAACCAAAAACTTATTCTGTTTTGAATTCGAATAAAGTTTCACAATCCACCAGATTGCATGTCGTGTGAGCTATTTACCAATTTACAATCATGGTCACAACAGGATCTCATTGTTTTGATTCCAATTTTAACATAAAGATTCATTGCACAGCCATGGATATGTTTGAGAAAGAATATACTACAACTAAATTAATCTTTCTTTGTTTTTTGATACAGGGTCTTGGTGTGTAGTTTGGACTGGTAGTGATCCTCCTGTCTCAGCCTCCCCAGCACTGGGGAGGAGGAATGTGCCATCACCCTCAGTTCCAGGCTGGCATGGCATGTGGTACCAGGGATTGACCCCAGCCCTTGGGTCCTTGTGCTCGCTGGGCAGGCACTTAGACTGCAGAGCTATCTCCCCAGCTTATAATTAATGTTTAGCAAATGTGCAGGAATCATCACCAAAATCAGATGTCAATGAATACATATTGTATAGATAAGGTAGAAAATTGATTAATAAGCAAATAAACATGGTAGGAATTTACATGGACACTAAGTACAGAGACATATGGAGTATTTCAAGCAATATGAAGTGGAATATGTAGCTTTCTTATTTCAAATATATGTATAGTATCATGCTTTAAAATCTCATATAATAATATTAGGAAAATGTGGACAAATACAATTATCGAGAAATATTTTACTCTACATTAGGCAATGCTTCCAATGTTTTATGTTTCCAGGAAAAAAATTGTTAGATAGCTACAATTTTCATCTCTACAAAACAATGCCAAAACACTAAGAAGGGTGGTCAGCCTACCAATCATTATACATTTAGGAAATAGCAAAGTACTTGACCTTAACATGACCTTGGTAAAGCTTAACATTTTTCAAGTGGAATGTTTGTTCTGTTATAGATATAAATGCATAATATAAATATAATCATAAAAAATTAAATAGACCAAATTCTTTACATCCTCTGATAAAATCTATGGGCCATCTGCGGATGTGCACTGTTCCAAGATAATTCTTCTAATATTGGGCTCTAGAGTCTACTTGGTGACATTTTTGTGCTAAAAATATGAGGACTAAGGCCATGTTTATGATGTCCTATTGTCTTCCACCAGTGTGCTCTGAATTTATTGAAAAGGAATATATAAAACAACGTGAATAAAATTTAAGAATGTGTTGCTAGCACTTAAAAGAATGAATTAGTTTCTTTATATGTAAATTTTGTATAAAGCAAAGAGTTTGAAAACAGAGTAAGTGATAGTTGAAAGTTCTGATTATTAATAGTAATTATTTTTCCGTATGTGGGCAAATGTTAGAATTCAGCTTGTATTAAGAATTTATTCAAAGAAAAAGAATTCCTTTAGTTTAGATTTGCTGTCATAACTTTGATCATCTATAAATACCAATTGAAATTCAAATGAAGAAAAAATGTCTAAAAAATGCAATATTTATAATTAAAACAATACCAATGACTTTGTTAATTTGTTTGAATGGGTTGTATTATACATAACTACAATATTTGATTTGGTTTATGGGGGAAAAATATTCCCAGCTACAAAAGTTGTTTTAATTGGTAAAATATTGAAATACAATAGATTCGTCCCAGTGATCATTTAACAATTAAATGTAGGCCCCTGCTGCCACACCAGCTGATGATTGTCCAGTTTTTCACATTGCAAGGCATCCCCATTGGTCATTGATTCTAACAGGCAACGTATGGAATTTATTTTTCAGTAAATATTTTATTTTGGAAATCTTTGAAATGTGTGGATCTAAAGAACAATTACAAAGAGGCTACATATGTGAACTTGTAAACCAAATCCTTTGGTTCCCACAGTGCAAAAGGGGCATAATGTCACACACCTGGAAGACATAAATGTACCAGTGAGAATCCAAAATATATCTCACTATTTTATTTTGTAATTTGCAATAAGGGAAAAGATCCTTTAGTTTTCTGTAATATTTTCTTGGAGATTACAGGCTATGTCGTGATGCCAAACTCATTCGAAGTGTAGATACTCCACAGCCAATTTGTTTTTTCCAATTAAAACAAAGGAATTAAACTATTATGCAGGTAAATCATTCAGAATAGAAAATTAAGTTCAGTTTTACTAAGCCCTCCAAAGAATTTAAAATGCCAATTATGTTAACACTATTTCCACACTGCCTGAAATAATTATTGAACATATTTAGAGTATTTGCCACATCACAATGTTTTTAAACTTTTGTTACCTTTAAAAATAGAAATCCCCAAGGCCTTTTATTCAAAATATCCTGCTGTTTTTAAAAATAATTCTGTGAGAATACATTATGTAGAAGTTATAAAAATGTAAGTACACTTATCAAAAATTGTACTGCAAAACTTTAGTTCTAGAAAGTATACTTAATTTTCATTCACTATAAAATTTTATTGATTATGTATAATACCATATGATACAATTAATGTCCTCTGAAAACTTGAAGGTAATAAATTTTAAGACAATAATTTAAAATGACAATTTTTCAGAAGGCTAAGAGAAATTTTACACATCTCAATTTCCTTTTTAAATGTGCAGGATTATGTGTATATTTCATTGTTTCTGTAGATCTTCACTAGTTTTTGTATTGTTCTTCAAAATTTTTGTTTCACAATATATCATTGTTTATTTCTTCATTCAAAAAAATATTTGGTTGAGTTTCATGGGAGAAAGTCTTCCTACTTGCATTTATAAAATAAAGAAAATCATTTGGGGTTACTTTGCTCAAGACCAAACCAGGGAAGGCAAGATAGTTCAGTGGACTAAGTGCCTGCTTAGGCAAGAGCAGGGAATGGTGTTTGATCCCCGGCACCACAAGCTGGGCTGGCCCTGCCCTTGGGGATGCTGAGCCTCTGACTGAATCCAGGCATGGTGGCACATGCCTATAATCCCAGTGCTGGAGAGGCTGAAAACAGCAGGATGACTACGAGTCTGAGCTGAGTAGTGAGACTTTGTACTGAATATATTTTAAAAAATAAATAAATAAAGCAAAAAAAAATCCAAGCACATAAAAACTCTAAACACTAAAACCTCATCCACACTCTCACAGGTGAATCCCACCCACATCATAAATAAGCCACCCTGCCCTATACTCTTACTTTTATTTTACACCCTTCTCAATATTCTCTTGTTTTTTCAGACCTGTGACTGACAAGAAATTCTTTGAAAGAAAAGAAGAAACAAAGACCTATTCTTGTATCCACACGTGTATTATCTTTGTTCTCTGGTCTTCTTGTTTTGTTTGGGATAAAGTATTGCTTTTGAATTTTTTGAACTGGCAGAAGCCAGGGATATGGCTCAGTGGAATAAGTGCTTCCCTGGCAAGTGCAAGGGCCTGAGTTCAATCCCTGGCTCCACACACACAAAAAAAAATTAGACTGGCAAAATCATGTTGTACTTCACATGGGTAGACACCTCAACACTTACTCAACCAGTGCTCAGGAAGACATCATGACTTGAGGGATGGATCAGGCATGGAGCTGTGTGGCAATCATCCAGCCCTCTGTGAGGTCCTAACGTCCCCTTCAGAGGCAGGCTCCATGAACTAACTTTCTTCCAACAGGCTCCACTTTGAAATTTAACTGATCCTGGTCATGCCACACACTAATGACAAAGCCTTTAGCCTCTGAGGCTTTGACGTCTACAGTACACACTTTAGCCATCTCTATCATTTATGGCAATGCCTAAACAACCATTTTCTATTCACATGTACAGGACTCCAAATGTCATACAATTTTATGTCTAACTCATTTTTGAATAAATGAAATTTTACCAGAGATCGAAAGCTAATGTATTATTGATAGGAAACACACTCTAAAGATAAGTGACTTGATTCTTTTATAGTAACAGTAATCTGAAGTTAGGTGCAACAATCCAATTCTACTCTATTATTCCTGTATCAGTATAAATGCAGGAAAAACAAGCACCGATACCCACCACTGCTAAGAACTCTCCATCATTTTCAAGTCAGTTTTGCTGCCTTGTCACTCTCCGTGGGCAGCAACAGGGTACTAATGACTGGTCATCACATTCACATGACAAACAAGTGGCCCATTTCCCGTTGATAGGACAAAGTCAAACGGACACCTGAACTGGGGAAAGAGAAAGAATTTATTCAAAAGGAAAGAGTTGCTGAGGTGAAGAGAAGAACAGGAGAGAGGGAGTGGGGGAAAAGATTTATCTATCTGTATGCAGGATGGTTTGCACAACTGTACTCTGCATTTTGTGCTAAAGTGAAAAGTAAGAGAAGAGGTCTTCTTTGGAAAAAAATTAGGACAATAAGATGTTTTCTCTTTTTTTTTAAGCAGTAGTAACATAAATAAGGGAAAGGCTTGTTTGATTATGAAAAAAGTGGTTCTATTCCAGTAACATATTTTGTGATACTTCAACTAGAAATCACTCTTCTAAGCCTCTGAAACTAATATCACATTTTAGCCAATTGAATCTCCAATAACATCTCTGTTTTTCTTTATTTGTAAAAGAACAGATTATTTGACTATATGTGACTTTTATCACTTCGAGAATATTTTCTGAAATGTGATTACTAATTTATGATTATCTTAAGAAATCTTAAAATTTTCTGTTTTCTGTGTATGCATGTATTTAAATTTTATCTTTGCAAGGCAACTGATAGCACAGGGGCCAGGGGATTGATCCCCCAGCCTGCTGCCCAGGCCCTGACCCTGGGGCACACTGAGATGGCCATTGAGACTGGGCGTGGTGGAGTGCCTGTGATCCCAGCTCTTGGGAGGCTGTAAACAGGCGGATCACTACGAGTCTGATCTAGTAGTGAGACC
>NDGN011388535.1:0-20630 GCA_002564285.1 Tympanoctomys barrerae | reverse complement strand
ATCCTGGACACGGCAGCGCCCCAGCCTCTCCTCCAGTGTCTTGAAACCTCCAGTAACTGTGAGTTAAAGAAACCTTTCCTTCCCTCATTTTGAGTGTCAGGTATTTGTCCCAGCAGCGCCAGACCAGTAACTAAGACAAAATGCTTCTTACCACGTCCAAAGCAATGGATAATACAGTACCTCTGCCATATTACAAGTAGATTCTACATGTAGAATCTACTGTCATATACAAGGACTGCCTGACTGATATAAAAATGATATAGCAGGCCAAACCTGAGCAGCATGGGGATCAAAATGAGGTAATGGGGTGAAGGGGGAGTTCAGAGTCTGCTGCAGAATCAATTTGCTAAAATTTTAGTTTGGTGATACCTGTGGTTATCAGCTCAAACCTAAGTAATATTAATGAATATCGGGTTCTGTGACCATCAGAGACCTTCAGACAGGAAAAAGAACAGGAAGCAAACACCAAGTGCATTGCATTCAGATTGCTAGTATACCGTGGAGGGAGTATTTTGACCTTTTAGGTTGCTTCTCTTCCATAATCCTTATAGTTTTAACAACACGTTCCTTTCTGTGAGTCTAAATTCCTGTATTCAGCTTGAAACATAAGCAAGATTCCATGGTTAGCTTTCCTGTGTTTATAGGTCTACTTTCTGTACATACCTTGGAAATGAATTGCTCAAACACCCGTTAAAAATCAATGATAAAAAGGCACCTGAACTGGAAGTGACTTCCTGCGTGCGGTGTCTCAGGCACAAAGTGTTATGGAAGCACAGCATTCCCTGCACTTCTGGTGGGCTCAATCCGAAGAACTCAT
Source organism: Tympanoctomys barrerae (assembly GCA_002564285.1). Classification (NCBI taxonomy): domain Eukaryota; kingdom Metazoa; phylum Chordata; class Mammalia; order Rodentia; family Octodontidae; genus Tympanoctomys; species Tympanoctomys barrerae. The sequence goes on along the minus strand of NDGN011388535.1, from coordinate 19,813 downwards.
CTGACCTTTCAAAGATAACCAAAAAGTGTGATTTTGTTCTAAGCAGGCCTGCTGTCCATAGCATCCACTAGATCTTTGACCTAGTTCTGCTGCTTCTCATTCTACCTTGTTTTAGACAGTACTGAAGAGATAGTCTCACATGCATTTGTTTTAGCTCATAAAAGTCAATGTCTAAGCCAAGACAACGTCTGTTGCCTGCACTACTGGGCAATAAGCCATCATCAGCACTGATCTTGTTTGCAAGATGGTCTAGTTCTGGAAATCACGGGTGGCATGTCTATGCATATTTTAAAAAATAAAATAAAACCCTAGAAAGCTTAGTGGTCTCTAGAATGCCACTAAATGTACATTTTAGGAGAAAACAACAACAACAACTTCTGAGAAAATCTTAAAGATCATGGTCTTGAATTAAGTGGATGAGCGTGGTCTTCCAACTCCATGTAGTCAGGCTATGGACAATTTTGGGATCAGAAAAAGTGAACAGGGCCGAGAGAGCTGGGACTCAGAAGATGACTTCTCACAGTGAAGGCCTCTCTATCTTCCTACCTTCTGTCTCCCCCATGATTCTCCCTCAGGCAAGCTACAGAAACTAGAATTACTCTTCTGTAGGTCATAGAAAGCAGAACGCCTCTTTCCCAAAGCCAGCTATAAAAATGAAAAATAGTACTTCAGCTTTCCCCACCTATTCATGTAAGATTTGGCCATGAAGATATTCTCTGACTTCCCCATTTAATCGTGGGTCATGAGCCTTGCCCCTCCTTTCAGAAAAGTTCCTGCCCCACACTTGGGAGGAAGAAATACTACAATTCAGGTGCCAAGAAAAATCTGAAGAGCAGGCTAACTGATTTTCCCGCCCTTGATTTGCTACAATGAGATCATGCCCTTTCAGTGCAGTCCTATTGCTATATATGGCCATCTGTGCTTCATCTAAATTAGGCATAAAATGCTACAGGATGTTGGCCACAGGCATTTGTGATGGGCAGGAAAGAGATTATCCCTGGTCTTACCCATCCAGCACATGTGGAAGGTCACTACTGAAGCCATTTGTCCCACAACAATCCATCACCTACCATTTCTGTTATATTACTCCAGCTCTTAAAGGTTTCCCATCCTGAGTCTGTTATCTAATGAGAACTTCTCTGGGAAGTACTGCATCTGTGGCCACTTTTGGAGAGGACCAACACATAGTCACTGGTGAGAATGGAGCACAGATGTGGCGGCCAGTAGGGAGGCAAGGCTGCCAAACCAATGAGGGGAGGAGGAAGTCACCAACTTTTGCTTTCTTTCCAATTAGCCAAGGGTTGCTCAGGTGCAGGAGGGAATATTTCATTCTCTCCAGCGTTCATATTTTTTTTAACTTCTATGCAAAATTTTCTACTTGTCATTTGTGTTAAAGTTCTAACATGGGAGCTTCCCATTCTAGCCTGCAGAGACCAGGACTAGAGGAATAAGTGCCCTTTATATGTTATACCTCATGTGAAATGAAACTGCCTATTTCAGTACTTTTGATTGTTTGGGATAGGTTAATAACCTATTTTTTTCTTTTCACCTACTTCTTGCTCTTAAATAAGATGAAATACTTTGTATAATAACTGGCCTCCAGTAAGTGCTTAATAAGCATCCTTCCTGGACTCAATATATTTGCATTCTTTCATTGTGATATTCACACACAAAAAGTGCAGAAAAAATACACTTATACTAATAAATAATTAGAACATAAAGACCTCTGGACGCTCAACAAGATCAAGAGACTGCGCACTGCTGACCCTACAGAAAGCCAGGTGGGTGACAAAGCTCACATTGTTCTCAAAGGAAACCCTTACTCCCACTTCTATGGTGGTTCTCTTGGCTTTTCTATTTCCTAGCATTTGTGATCTCTTGGTTTTTTTAGTCAAATAGAGACAGGCAGGAATGCAGGCAGGCAGGCAGGCAGGCAGGCAGACAGACAGACAGACAGACAGAGATATCTATGTTTCTAAATTCCTAGCAAACATCATTTAGTATTTTCCTCTTGCTGTGAGTTATAAGTGAAATTATGCTGCATGCCTAATTTCACCATCCAGGCTGTCACACAGCACCATAGCTTGTCTCCACTGCCTGGTGTTCTAGGGCACACAGACAGTGCAGTTTCAATCCATTCTCCTCCTAACAGATATCTGGATGAGACACTTTTCCATCAGTGGGATAAAATACCCACCACCAACACATCTAAGAGGAGAAGAGGCTCACGTCGGTTCCCTGTGTTCAGAAGATTCGGTCCATAATCAGCTGGGCCCAAGGCAGAAGGAGCGTGCTAAAAGGGGCCAGGGGAGGAAAGCTGCTTGACCTGCAGCAGGCAGGAAGTAGATGAGAAGGGAGGACCAGGGACAGGAGTGTGCCTTCCAGGTCGCGTCTGCAGTGACTCCCTCCACCGAGGCTCCACGTCCAACAGCGCATTCAGTGACGAGTCATCACAGGGTGAGGCTGCCCGTGTGTATGACTCCGCATGACCCAATCACCTCGCACACACAGGCCAGCCATGTGGGGCCCTGCAGCTCGGGACCATAACACTGAGTGCGTTCCAGGATGTGCTTTTCATCAGCAGTGGTGCCACCCCTGTTGCCTGCGTGCCCCCTTGCACGAGGTCCTGCGTATCATGAACGTGGAGCGATGCCACGGCTGGAAAGGCTGCCGAGTCGCACGTGCACATCATCTACTCTCAAGTTCAATAACACGGAAAACTCTGGTCTTGTCAAAGTAGCTGTTCCAGTTTAAACTCCCACTACTAATAAGTGAGAACTCCTATCATTCCACATTCTCACCAACACGTGGTATTGCCAGACTTCTTAGTTTTTGTCATTCTGCAACAGCATAATGACACCTCTTTGTGCTTAATATTTTTCCTCTTTAAGGAAAAATAAATTTAAATTTATTTATTTTTGCAGTACCAGAAACTGAACTCAGGACCTTGTACTTGCCAGGCCATAGCTTATTCTACTGAGCTATCTCCCCAGCCTAAAGAACAATTTTTTTTTTTTTTCAGAACTAAGAATTGAACTCAGGCCATTGCACTTGCCAGGCAAGCACTTATTCTACTGAGCCATCTCCCCGGCTCCTAAGGTTTAATTTATAAACCCCTGGTTACTGGTGGGTTTGGGAAACTCTGTGTGTTTCTTGACCTGAGTCCAGGTTATTGAAAATTTAAATATAAATTTTATTACTTGGTCTTTGGTGTTCTGGTTTTTACTGAATGTCTAATGTCATACTGTTAAGTATTGGGGCAACAAAATAATTTATTCATTGAAAATCAATTTAAAAGGCCAGCCAGATAGCTCAGCAGACTAAAGTACCTCCTTAGGCAGGGGCAGGGACCAGGGTTCCATCCCAGGCTTGCTGTGCCAGCTCTGCCCCTAGGGCATGCTGAGATGGTGATTGAGACTGAGCGTGGTGGTGCGCACCTATAATCCCAGAGCTTGGGAGGCTGCAAACAGGAGGATCACTATGAGTCGGATCTGTAGACCCTATACTAAATACACCTTAAAAAAGAAAAGAAAATCAATTTAAGACTATATACTTCATGCATTTGGTCCTGTTTAAGCCTGCTAATGACTACTAGGTCTGATGCTGTTATCTGTACTTTGAAAATAAGGAAATGGAGATGGAGGTTATAACATTTACCCCAAAGTAAATACTCTGTTTTAAGTAAAATGAAGCAACAGAACTGTAATTACACTTGTGCATCTCTAAACCCTGAAATCTTTCCAGGAATAGTTTCCTCCCAAAAAAATAGTATATGCAGGGGCAAGATAATGTTCTTAGTTCTTTGGTGATCATTGCTACTGAAAGCTGTATCAAATGAGGTTCAGTGGTAGCCTGGTGAACATGACTAGGTAGGTCATGGCATCCCCAGGCCACATTTTCCCTTACACTCCAAAATCCAGGTCACAAATATTTAAACAAAGAAAAGTCTTCAAAATTTGGAAGGATTTCCTTTCTGGGAGTCATTTGTGGGACACTTTGGTCACATGTTCATTTTCTCCTCCTCCTCCTCCTCCTCCTCCTCCTTCTCTCCTTCCTCTTCTTCCTCCTCCTCCTCCTCCTCCTCCTCCTCCTCCTCCTCCTCCTTCTCCTCCCCAGTATTTTTCCTCTGTAGTTCTGGGAATGAAATCCAGGGTTGCGTGCACACTACGCAAGTGTTCTACCATCCAACTATGTGACAAGCATGTGTGAAAAGATTAACACTGTACTGTAGAGCTATAGAATATTAAATGACAGCCAGAAATAAAAGTAATAAAAGATGACAGTAATACAAACTGTTCTCTAAGAGACACATCTTTTTATAGGTAATCAATTTATTACTACATGCAACAAATTCAAACAATAGACACTTTGAAAACTAACTTAAACTCAATTAAAGGATAAACATTAAGCAAACCTCCTAGCAATTTATATATTAATAGTGCTTCCCTTCCCAACTCTAAAAGTCTAGTAAAAAGTCTATAAATCCTGCAAATACTGGAATAATTTTCAAATAATAAAATTAACCAGAAGCAAAGACTAGGAATGACATTGCCCAGAATATTAAGAATAACTCTCAGGACAACAGTAGCATTCTGTGTATGCCTCCTTTTCCTCTTCCTCCTCCCTCTCTTCCCCTCTGCCATTCCCCTCTCCTCCATCCCCTCCTCTTTCTTCCCCCTCCTCCTCCTTTTTCTTCCTCCTACTTCTCCTTTTGCTTCTTTTTCCTCCCCCTCCTCCTCCTCCTCCTCTTCCCCTTTCTCCTCCTCATCCTCTCCAGTATTTTCCTCTGAAGTTCTGGCAATGAAATCCAAGGTCTTGTGCATGCTAGGCAACTGTTCTACCATCCAACTGTGTCCCCAGCCTTTCCTCTCTAGCATCTTTATAAAATGGCCTTCCATTGAAATATTCTCAATGTATGATGATATGTACCTTTCTCACCAACAACTTTAACTTTATGTCTGTGGATATAAGCCACACATTTATCCTAGACCATAGACACAGATAGTCAAAATGATTTTATTTCCTAGTTCTGTACACTTCACACATATTGGGAGGGTCATTATTTTTTACTGTACTTCATGAGACAATTGCTTGCTAGCAAAAGTGCTAGCACAGCATGTACATTTTAGTTGTCAATACACCGCCATCCTCTCCTGAGCCACCAATTGGCTACAAAGATTTAAAGGTTCAGTGATTATAGGATTTAAATGATTTTAACCCTTTTAAATTTGGAAACTCTTTAAATCCCATTATCTCTGCAGCCACTGCGAATTTGAAAATCAGCTTGGCCTTTTTTAGCTCCAGGTCTAAGGATTACAGAGTTTTAAAGAGTACAAATGCTTTTCTAAAGTTCTATAAAGAGCTGGCCCCAACCAGTCGACCTACAGGAAATAAAGCCAGCCAGTGCCCAGCTGGTCAGTACTGATCAGGATTTTTAAATGAAAAGATATGTGTGTTATGCCACAAACCACCAGGAAAACAGGTCATTGCTTCATCGACTCCACATGGAGCCAGTGAACTAGAAGGTTTGTTGGGGAGGGGGGCAGATTTTAGACCTGTGTCTGCAAGATGAGAAAACAGAAGATACTATCAGAGACCCAAAAAAGCTCTCTGGACAGACAACAATTCAGTGAGTTGGAGGCCATCTTCTTCCTAAAGCAAAGCCGTTACCATGGATACCCTCTGAATCCTAGGTAACCCTTTGAGGTCTTACCTCTTGTGTCCTCACATTGATGTATCCATAGTGAGTCCGAAGGGGCCGCCTGTACGTATAGGAGAATGGTATCCACTTGGCTCCAGGTTGTCCAAAGCAGTTTAGTAGCAATGGGAAATTCACTTCATTTACCAGGCGCACAACCAGCAGGAAGAGGAACGCTGCTATGAAGCTCACCGCAATCACAGATTTTCTCTACAAACATTAAAAAAAAAAAAAAAAAAAAAGACTTTCAACTAAAAGTGGTCATGAAGGGAGGTTCCTTTATTCCTCTCTCTTTCTTTACCAGGAGGGAAGGATTTGTCATGTAGGATATTTCACCTGGGGACAAAAAATAAGAACTAGGCGACCAGGCTGGCATGTGTGCTGGGCATCTGAGAACAAGCAAGGCAGTGTTTGTGGGCTAATCCGCTTGGTCTCTCCCTTTATTACCTGCCTATTTACCTTTAGTTTGGAAAACCCAAGCAAGACACTCCCAACTGCAGAAAGCCTCTCCACATTGATCAATCTCCTCCACACCACCTTGCCACCAGAATGGAGTAAAGAGGACCTACCACTGCTACTCCCCACTGGGAAGTCCTGTCTGTTGTACTTTTTCTCCATGTGATTATTTATGTGATTTTTCCTCATGTATCTGTGAGATCCTGAACACTAGGAGGTTCTACATCATATTACTGTCTGTTTCCCAAGGTCCTTACTACAGTACCTTCCATAACACAAGTCCTCAACAGACACTGGAGTGGAGAACATGAATGAGTGCATTTTTCACACTCCTGAAGACACATTGTCACTCACGCTTCTATTTTGATGTCTAGCACTCTCTATGGACAGGAAACTACTTGTGCTGAAGGATGGGCAAGAGTAAGATTCAAAATACTAACAACGAGAAAGGAAAAATTTTATGCCGAACAGTATAAGAACATTTCCTAAACGTGTCACTATGAAGCAAAAGCAGGAGCAACCTCATCTGATTGGGGTAGGAGCAGGTAGAGATGTATTTGAAACTGAACCTGATCAAGTGCAGGAGTTTGCAATAGTAGGAATGTGTGAGCAGAAGGAACTTTCTAGATAGAACAGTGAAACAAATGGGGGGCGGGGAGCTGGAAGCGTAAAGGATGCCCTGCCTCAGATACTACACGAAGAAGTCACCATGGAGTTTCCTAGGTGATGGAAAGTCAAAACAATTGTTTGGGCTGTTTTGTTCTGCTATCGGTGGTAGTCCTAAGCTACAATCAAACAGCAGTGTTAAAGATACCTTGTAGCAGGGAGAGAAGAAAGGTAAGGAGGAACTAGTTAGAAGACTAATCCAATTGCTTAGGACAGAAGTAATGAGCATGGAAACCAGGGCAGAAATAAATAAATAAATACATAAATAAGACCAGAGAGATTAAGTAGATAAAGGCATAGACCTGGGACCTACGTGGCCGATGACAAAATTCAGGGGTGACTGAGGTTTTAAAGGTAGGTGACTACAACCATCCTGACCTTCACAGGAGAAATCAGAGTGGTGCAAGCAGGATTACATCAGTGACACAAAGAAGATAAAGCGCTTGGCTTTCTAGGCTGCCGGTTGACAAAGACTAGCAGTTCATCCTAGTGGAGAATCCTGGAGATAAGTGGAAGGTCCAAAAAACGCAGCACCGAGCAGAAGAACCAGTGAAGTACTCCTTCATGCCTGGTCCTCCTCCCCCTGAAGGAAAGCCAGACATCTCTCTGTAAAGCACTGACTGGTTGTGGGGTTGTGGTTGCCGTTGTGTTTTAGGTTCATCACTTCCTGCTGGGATTTGCTTCATTTTCCTTCGCACTGAATCTCCCAAATAAGGTAAAGAACTCCAAGACAGCTCCTGGATCTTTCCTAGACTGACATCAACCACCCCTTTCCAGGCACTAGGACTAGAATTCAAGTCACTGATACCCGGAGAAAGTCTTCATTCTCGCTCAGCTCATGTAATTTGTGAAATCCGCATTCCTCCATCTAGCCAGCCTAATTTTCTAATCACCTGAAAGTCCCCTGAGCTCTGCCGCTTTCAAACCCCTTATCTCAACCACTAACTACCACAACCTTTCCTCATTTAACCTTCTAATCATGAAAAACCATTTTAATTTGCTCCTCTGTGGAATCATTATGTCCACAACATTGCAATGTGTCAAGGTAACAGCTTAAACGAAGTGATGGATCTTACACGTTTAAAGGAACACAGGCCAGAACAGATGGCTAAGTGAAAGCACAGAGGCCAGCCACCTATTAAGTAAACACGTAAGGACTTTTCTTATTTTTTCTTCCACCATCCGGTGTCTTCTTAAGAAGCAGCAGCCTGCTTTGAAGAAGACTCAGATAGAACCTGTGCTTTTGTCTGTTCTGGAGCTCAGCATGGCTCTTGGGTTCTTATAGTTGCAGCACTGCCTCCCATGGCTGGGGGTTTGGGGACAAAGGTCTGGAGGGCCTTTCTGAACATGCTGATGACAAGCAGTGACATATATAAAACAGATACAGGAGAGGAACATAAATCAACCAGCTTGACAAAAACTTCAAAACAGAAAGAAATCACAGTTGGAAAAGGCTGAGCCCTGGTAATCCATGCCTGCCTCCTACATCCTATCCAAGGGAAGCCAGCATTGAGCATGGGGGGGAGGGGGGCAGCAGGAGAAAACCCAGGTGCTGGTCCCTCTGTGCCCCACCTGGACCAGGGTTTGCAGTGGGCAGCGGTGCTCCTCAGAGCTCAGGCCGGATGCCCGACTGCTGTTGCCCCTCCTGGACCAGATGCTTTGCCTTTTTTGCATGCTTCCCTATACTTGCTTAGAGTGGAAGCACTCTCGTTATGCTGATGACACCAACCTCGGAATTTCTCTAGAAAAAAGAAATGTAACTCTAGGCTGGGTTTATAGCTCGGTGGTAGAGCACTTGCCGAATGTGGCCCAAGCCCTGCGTTCAATCCCAGGGTCGGAAAAAAAAAAAGTATAACTTACAGTATATTCTGTGTACCAGACAGTGGCAAGGAAAACATGACAGCACTCAGCACAGATGTGAAGCCTCCTCATGGTTACTTCTGCCAAATTATTACCTTGAGCAACTGCAGTGTCACTCATGGATAAGGTTCTTAGAAGTCTACCCACAGCAAAGCGGGGTTGGGGGAGAGAAAGACAGACAGACAGACAGACAGATAGACAGACAGAGAAAGGAAAACAGATACAGAGCAGACAGAAAGAACGTGTGCCATGTGCTTATGGTGGGAATGCAGGAGGCGGAGAAGTGAACAGAGGACTCAGACAAATGGCCTACGTGGACACATTCACAGTGTTACGGCCACAGTTGTTCACTGAGCCTGTACCGAGGGCTGTAAAACTGAAGCTGAAGTACTGAAAACAGAAATAAAACCACAGAAGAAAGACCAGCATCTTCCAGAGTCACAAGTTAATGCAGCCCGCAGTCAATAGAGAAGTACAAGTCCACTTGTCAAGAGACGTTAAGGGATGTGCGGAATTCCGGAGGAAGGGTGGGGTGGGAACTGCGGGAGGGGGATTGTGGGAATGCCGGTCGGAGGGGACGGTGTTCACAGGAAGGGAAGTCAGCAAAATGAGGACGGGAAACATTCCAGGCAGAGGAAAGAGCAATTTCACAGCCCATAAAATGATCAGAAACTTTCGCGTCACTTGGAACAAAGGGAACATAGATGGTGGAATGGGAAATGATGCTAGACTGAGTTCAAATCATAAAACAAAACTAATCAGCCAAATACAGCACGGTGCAATTATCTATCTTATCTACTTTACATTAGAGTAATGAGAGGAAAAATGTTTCAAGTGTTACGTTTCATAATTCTAAAATACTCTTCCCTTTCCTAGCAAGTGCAAACAGCATAAATCACTTCATTTGATCTGAAATTGCCATTCAGCACATCACGTTGTCCTGTCTTCTGTTATCTGACTTATTTTCCGTTGATTAATTTATGCCACTAGTGGCTTGTTCTAGTAACAGTTTTGAATCTGCCCAAACTCAGAAAATTAGAAGAGTGTTGACTTCAATGTTCCAAGTCTCACGGATTGTTTATGGAAGTGATCCCTGCAGCCTTTGTTGAAGTAGGCAGACCATCCTTTCCACTCAATAACCACCATTAGGTTAGAGCAAAGCTAATTGTTCTTGTTTTGTTTTTTGTTTGTTTTGTTTTATGTATTTGGTGCAGGGTCTCACTACACAGCTCGGACTCATAGTGATCCTCCTGTTTTCAGCCTCCCCAGCACTGAAATCACAGGCATGCACCACCATGCCTGTTCTCCATTGCTGGCTTAGCGCACCCAGGGGCGGGGCCTGTGGTGTCCAAGATCGAACCCCACTCCCTGCGCTTGCCTAAGCAGGTGCTTAGTCCACTGACTAAGGTGGGTTTTTTGGTGCAGCAAAGAGAAGCAGAAGTAAAAGAAAGGGAAGAGGACTTTCTGGCCACTGAGGAGGACACAGAGAGGATCTGGGGGAGATGGGGGAGCCTCTGACCTGAGACAGGGAGTTTGAGAGTTTATAGATTTTCACTAGGAGCGGAGTTTGGGAGCCAGGATCAGTGGCACCTAAGAAACTGATGATGTCCAGAACCAGGGAGGACAAGGAGAAAGTGAACATTGGGAAGATGAGCTGCTGTTTTGGGGATTCAGCCATGTTGAATCAGGGCCATGATAGTCCAGCAGTTTGTACTCGGGCTGGAGCCTATCAAACAGAATAGCGAGTCCGTGGCAGTTTACAGTGTATAAGATGTGGCCCAACCCAATTTTCATGCTGTGGAAAAGTAGACAGAAACTTAAAAAACACTCATTCAGAAGCATGGTGAACGATGATGATACAATGGGTAGAAAACACAAAGTACAGGCAGGCCCAGAGAGGAGTGGACCCACAGAAGATATTACTGTCTAACTGATAACTGTTAGCTCCTTGAAGGATGAATAAGAGCCAGTAAGTGAGCACTCACTGGTCCATGTGAAATATATGATAAGAACTACAGGACTCTCTTTCCCAAACATTCCAAGCAGCTGCAAACGCTGGAACTGTTCCCTGCAATTTATCCATAAGAGCTTTGAAAGAATGTCACAGCCCCCAGATAAACCTGATTAATTGCTTGAAGGAATGTTTTCTCCGTCTTTGTTTTTCATTTGGGGCAAGTCGAAAGGGGCCTCTAACAGCTGAGACATTTAGAATCTAATCCGCTCTGTGCTGCAAAAATATGCATCAAAAATGTGATATCCAAGTTGCTTGCTCTTTAGAGTTGGAACACAGCTTATCAGACTTTATAGCAGAAATGCCTATTTTAAAATAAGACCTACAGAAAATTCATGATGTGGGGAGAAAATAAAATCACAGCATTTGGACTTAGAAAATTTGCAAGCAATATTAATGTATGTATGTGTTTATTTTCCAATAATTAGTCATTAGCCTCAAAATAAAGACATTAACTATGAATCTAGTCAGTCACTAAATCATTATTAAATTTCCTTTTCCATAATTGATAAGCAACCATATAAAGACATTTTTATATTTAAAGGAGATGATATAATGACATGAAGCTGTCACTTACAAGGGAAAATGCTGTCAAGTTTTGCCCACATAGTGTCACTTATCCAAAGTAAATTTGAAATACAATGTCAACTGGATTATTTACATCAGTCCTCAATCATCTTATACATTCATGAGTTCCTATGTATTGCTTATTTATAATCTTCTCACATATCAGTTCCTCTCTCCCATAAGAGAAATCACGTAATCAATACAAATCTCCAATGTGGCATTGGCCAAGCTTCAACTTCGGGACCTCCTCAATTAAGCAATTAATCTTCCTGCCATTTGTATAAAGATGAACTAGCAAAGCTCAGAGTATATAAACAAAATCTTCATGTTTTCCATTTTAGCTGTTGAATCAACAATCTGTTTGAATCCTGCTTATTAAAGTATATCTAAGTGGCTGGTGAGATATCTCAGTGGTCTAAAGCACCTGCAAGCTTAGGCAACCCCAGGGACTGTAGTTTGATCACAGGCACCACATGCTGTGTCAGCCCTGTCCCCAGGGCAGGCTGAGTTGACCACAAAATAACCAAAAAACAAACAAACAAAAAAAAACTATATCTAACTAGGGAGATGGCCCTCATTTGTTGTACAGTAGCAGTCAGCAAAGGAAGGTAACAGAACTCTGGGTAATGCTGGTGGGCTGAGTCTAGGCAGGATCTCTCCAGGGTCTCTCTGTGTGCAGAGTAGCTGATGATGGAATCATCCAGACTTCCCAAAAGAGAATCACGAAAGTCAAATCAGATCAATATGCGAGAAGTAACAGCAGGTGAAAATCCAGGAAGCTGATGAAGAAACAAGATCATGGGAAGTCTTGAAGTATGCACTTATACCAGAGAATCAAACTTCTAAAGATGGATGGGCAGCACCAGGATTGATTTGGGCAACTTCACTTCTGAAGTTGCCAGTGATGGAGAGGCCAGTGATGGAGGGGTGCCAAAGCCGTTACCAGAAAGATGGTCTCAGGAATAACAATGGACCATTTGGTCAGGTATCATTTACAGGCATTAAATTTCCTGTGGGGAAACAGCGATTACTGTTATCAGAGATTGACTTTTTCCTGTAGGGGCATCTAGCAGGGAAGTAAAATCAAGATAGAATTTGAATACTTGGATAATCAACATCATCTTAACAGAATATTTAATAAGTGTTGTCAGAGAGAAATATTATATGATTATAAATACTTGTATAATACTTCTATAAAGAAATATTTCTAGAATCCTCATGTCACAGACCAGGAAGTAAAGGTATCAAGAAGTTCATTGTTTTGCTGAAAGTCACAGTTCAAAGACATCATAAAGACAGGAAAGGATCTCAGATACTCTGACTCCAGAGCCTGTGAGATAACTAAGTTGTTAATTGTTATTCCTACCAATGGAATGCTCCTACAGAACTTGTCCAAAAATTTTAAAAGCTAGTACCAGCCCTAAGCAGGTTTTGTAACATTGTCTGTCAATAAACAAAATACCTAATTCACATGGAAAAATTAAGAGTCTGATGTGAAACACGGTAATTACATTTACTTTGAAATCAGTAATTGTGGACAAATTTAATTCATTTTGCCTAAATCTGGCTCTATTCCCAGTATTAAAAAGACAGCTACAGGGTACTCTCGTTTGGCACTCAGGGAAAGCATAGCAATTATCTCCCACCTTCTACTAGAGAATATCAGGCACCCTTTGCTTTATTGTAAGTAGTCTGTAGGCAGAAAGTGATGGAATGGGTGTGTGCGCCTCCCTCAGTTCCACGATCCATGACCTTCTATTCAGGGAAGACACTGCTAAATAACAAAATGGTTGGTGGTTTGTAAGAAAAGCATCGAGGTAAGAGAGCATCTTCAACATGGTAATCTATGCAAAGGATCTGTAACACACATCAACCTATCACCTGTAGACATAAAACAGTCATAAGCATTGCAATAAACAAAACCCAAGGAAATAGTGATCTCTCAGGCCCCATTTTCATTAATTCTTCTGTGCCACAGGCAGTCTTAGAGAAAAATGTAGATGGCCAAAATTTCCTTAGGGATTTTTCCCCAACGAAGTTTCCTAGGGTTACAAGTATTATGAAGAAGTTTGAGTTAATGTAAGCATTTATGAGCTAGTCAAATGTCATGAGAAGAGAGCACACTGAACTTCCCAGGACTTATGGTAAAACCATCATGAAAAAGCCCCGTGAGACTTTGGGATGCTGGTACATTAGCTCATGTTAGTGGCGTTAGCTTTTACTGACCCGATTAAATTTTTAAACCACTGCAATATCACATGAAAATAATCCTAGCTACAGTCACGACGTTTGTTTCAGGTAAGTTATAAATCAGAAGTTTGTTTCATGTTGTCTGTTCATATTTCTCATGTGGCCTCAGCATATGCTATTTCTTCTGAAAGGAGGGAACCAAGTTCTTCAGAAACACACGAGAGAGCTGAAGACTGACGCTGACTACGTACAAGCAAAGACCCAGCAACACTGACAGACTCGCAGATGTGCAAACCAGAAAGGTAGGCCCGATTGCAAAACAAATACCAGAGACAGAAAGATGGCCCCAAAGAAGTTATTTTTCTTTCCTTTATTTTTCATGATTATTATTCTAAAATGAAAAAAATAACAAACAGTTTCAAAACAAGTTAGTAGGAATTATAATAACTAATGCCTGCATATTGCTATCCCCCTAGGAGTTATTCAGAGACCAATATACAAGCATGATATCGTAATTAAACCATATTAGCACCAACTTCTCCTTTCAGTGAGGTACAAGAAACTAGCAGTATTGCTAGCATAATTATCTTGCGGATAAATATTTTCCTTTCATTTTTCCCTTCCTTCCTTTCTTTCTCCCATCACACTTTGTCTTTTGTTTTGAAGAGTTTCTTTTCAATTCACAGTCTCTGTTGTCCACTTTTTTTTTTTTTTTGCAGAACCAGGGATTGAACTCAGGCCCTTGCGCTTGCCAAGGAAGTGCTTATTCCACTGAGCCATCTCCCCAGCCCCAGTTGTCCATTTTTGATTTTGTTTACTTGTTCAGATTCACACACTAGTGAGACAATACGATGTGTACACATCAGGGTCTGATTTATCTCACTTTTGAGTGTGACCTAGAGTTGCATTTTCTCTTGATTAAATCCTGCTACCTGAGGGAAGAAGTGAGATCCTGCCACCTGTTACCACTCTCAGCTCCTCCCCGTGTCCTTGGCATTCTGCTGAGGGAAAGGAAGTGCTGGCTAACCAGGGAACATGGAGGCAACCAGGCAACCAAACCAGAGGTTCTCCTGCCCTCAGCCATCTTGGCCCTCACTGGTTTGCTCTGACTGTGGCAAATATCTGCTCATCCTATTTCTTACTGTTCAAGAGGTAAGTTTGCCTCTTAAAACTCAATTCTTACTTCAAAGTGCTCAAGGACATGGAAGAGGAGCATAAGCATAAATTCTGATGGTACCTTAGTCATTAGAAGTCCCACCCAAAGCCCTCATAATGACGACATGACTTTGCTGGGACAATGGGGATGACATCAACCAGGGCCTTTCACTGTTATGTGAGTCTGCATGACCTTACAGTAGACAGCATTTGTGTTATCTCACAACCTTCAGACTGAACACAGCCCACAAGTCTCTGTCACAAAGGGAAGGAAGAAGGACAGGAGGCTTCTTTTAAAGTTGCCTCTACCATCTCCCCCTTTCTTATCTCCCAGATCTCCCTCTTGACCCATCATCAGTCTCCAGAGACCCTCTGCCACCAGCATCCCGTGACCATCCTCAGGATCTTGCTCCCTGAACCTCTCTGTGTCTCACCAAGCCAATCTCTACAAGCTCAAGTGCGTCCTCCTTCCAACTGTCTCCATTCCTCCCTGGCTTCCAGTGCACAGCGGAAAGTGGGGTGGAGTGAGGGGAATGGGAGGAAGGGGGAGAAAATGAAGAGAAAGCAGGGACAAAAGACTGAAGGAAGCGCTTCCTTTAATCTGGTCTCTGAGACATCCTAGAGGAGGCAAACAAAGTCTGAGAACCACCCCTCACATAGCAGCCCCAAGCACAGTGCCTCAAATTCAGAAGCAAATATCTATGGAAAAAGGAAAGAATGAAGGAGAGAAAGAAGAAAGAAGGATGAGGGATTATATGCTATTCTCTTCTAAACACAAATGCTAAATCAACTGAAAAGGCCATCCCTGATTAGAAAATATGCTGCTAGACAGGGGAACACACATTATCTTTTCTTTGTCTCTTCACCGAGAAACTTCTTTGTAGATTTACTGTGAGTCAGGGGAAGGCGGGGATGGTTTAGGATCCAGACTATAAAGTCAGAAGACTTGCATATTTGTAAAACTGGACTTTTCACCAAGAAACTGCTGTGAAGTTCCTGAGAGAATGTGTAAATCTGAATGGCAGTAAACTAGTAAAACTGCTTAGGGCAACGTTCTTTATACAGCACGTAATGAAAAGACTTACAGGAATTCATATTTTTTTTAAAAAAAAGAATCAACTCTTGTCTGAGGCTGATAACACTTACGGCTAGAATCTCATATCGTGGAATGAGAAAGGGACAACAAAAGAGCATCCTGTCCTTCTGACAAGGACAATGGGCCACTTTCTGAGGGGAGGGACCTGCAACAGCTCACTTTGTGCTCAGCGGAATCAAGCACTAGGCCAAGCCTTCTACAGAGATGGAAACAGCTTCACCTGGAGCCCACCTCAGGACTCGGGCTGAGCACGCGACACCACAGAGTCAGCCTCTACAACGCTGGCCACGCAGCCTCACCTTCCGGTGTCCCTGTGTCCTTATCTAAAATTGGAGAAATGAGTATCTGCTATTGGATTATTAAAAGTTTAAGTGACTTACTACATACAGGAGCCCTGCCTGGCAAAAGAAGCATGCTGGGCAAATGTGACCTTTTATGGTTTCAGCGTCTCAACTACTCGAAGCCACCATCCAGGGGATAGTCACATGGTTTCTACCTATGCATGCTAAAAAAGAAAAATAAGATAGAGGGCAGGCCAGACAGCTTAGTGGACTAAAGCGCCTGCTTAAGCAGAGCGCCACGACTGGGGCTCGATCCCCAAAATGCCATGGTGGCCCTGCCCCTAGGGGCGGGCGCATTTAGACGGCGATGGAGACTGGGCGTGGTGGCGCGTACCTGTAATCCCAGTGTTTGGGAGGCTGAAAACAGGAGGACCACTACGAGTCAGATCTGTGTAGTGGGATCTGTGTAGACCTTGTATTAAATACATTAAAAAAGAAAAAGAAAAATAAGACGGAGAGCCTGAGCAGAGATCTCTACAAAAAGCTAAAACCCCAAACACCTATTCCCTTCCAGTTCGAATATTCAAGAAATAAAGCTACCCCTGAAAAAGCAAGAAGAGAAAGAAGAAACATAATCCTCTTTGACAATGTGCCCCACAAGCGGGTACTTGTGCAGGATCCCGCTGTGTTTTCACCACCAGCACGACTTTAAATGGTCTCAGGCGGGCAGTGTCTCCGGGTGGCCATCGGCACTGACACCGATTTTCTCTGGAAGAATTGAACTTGTTCCAGGCTGATAAAGATTGCGAGGTAGTATTGAACATAAGGCAGACCCCACCCACAGATAAGTGAAAATGGGCAAAAGCATACCTAAAATCAGTGAAATATGGCATCGTTATCAGTGTAACTACAGTCAACACCACCACCTTTACCAGCTCTAAGAACAAAGAAAATCTGCGTTGGTCCCTGGACTATATTGAACACTGGACCTCATCATACAGCCTAAAGAAGACAGAACCACAGGTCCACAAGGAAAGGAAAAGAGTCCTGGGCCTGCCCATGGCATTGGACTTCACCAGTGACCATTTCCCCTTGGGGAATTTTTCTTATTGAGATTGCTCCTGTAAAAAGCAGCCCTTCTTCTCCTGAACACGGTGCAGGCTATCTCATATAAGCAAACATATCCCACCCCTACCCCATGCATAGAAATCAACTGTGGCACCTGCCAGCATCTCTCTAAGGACTCACACTGTCCCCTTGCAGGACAAAGTTGAACATGAACAAAGGAATGCATACATATTAAACAATTTTTGCTGAAATGCAGGCAGAATTTTGCCACAGCACAGGTCTCCTGGTGATAATAAATATCACCGTGCCAAGAACACTTGAATTTCTAAGTAGGACAATTTTCCTATCAATTCTGGATTTAATATTGCATTGGCAGTAATTTGAATTGCTCATACAACATCAAGCATATTAGTTTATTACTTATAGTCTCCGACGCTAGAATAGCAAAGGCAAAAAGATCTCCACTGTTGATCAGGGGCTCACATGTATAAGATATGTTACCAGAGAGTCTCTGACAGCCTTTGTATCGTGACCACATCAGTCCAGCCCACATTTCCAATAGCTTCCCTGCCATCTTGCTGGAAGGTCCTAGAAGCAAGCCAATTCAGGAGTCATATTCAAAATGGTGAGCTGGCACCCCCAGAGCCCCTTGTTCTTCCCCTACCCTGACCCTCTAGGGAGTGCTGTGAAAGTCACACTAGAGCCCCAAGAATTAAAATCTTAACTCTATGACCTGGACATCTTAATTTTCTTTGACTCTGATCCTCCATCTGTAAAATCACAGAGGCATTATGAAAATTAAATAAGAAATAACGCCAAAAGCGCTCACGTACAGTCCAGCATCTGGCTGGCAGTTCCTAATCGTTAATTTCCTTCATTTCATCCACATGCTACTCTTCATGGACCATCTTCTTTCCTTTCTTTCTTCTCCCTAAAGAAACTTAGCCTTCAAGACCAAATCCAAAGGACATCTGCTCTATGAAACTGTCCTGCCTCTCACCAAGATGCTAAAGCCCTTTATTCTGACCAAAGCATATTTTGTACTATGTAGTAACTATTTAATTACCAACCAACCTTCACCATTTAAGAAAATCTAGAAAATCTATAGCTTTGACAAGCTCCACCTTTTCCTCTTGCAGACATGGTTAATCATACAGCTATTTCCCTTGAGCGAAGGTACAACTCTAGAATCCTTTTAACACACCCTCCAGGTACCACTGGTACTAAATGAACTTAGCATTCAGCATTTAGAAATCAGCGGCTTAAGGCTCTGAGGCCATCTCTCAATATACCTACACGCCATGTGTCTACAAATCTGACTACTGACTTCTCTCTGCCTTGGTTTCCTCCACTCTACATCTGCTTGAGAATCCCTGCTGGCTTCTCTGGCTTCCAAATCTAAGGGCTTTGTAAAGATGACCAGGGACTCTGATGGGCCAGAGCTGGCGGCACTAGCAAGCCAAGTTCAGCACACAGCTCTGCTCAAGGTCCCTGTGCTGGGTCCAAGTGCATTGCCCATCACAGGCCTAGGCATGCCTATAGACATTCACAAAATGAGGCCAGTGTCTATGTAATTGAAAGAGAAATGGGGTGAGAATTTGTGATCTTTCAGCTTGACAGAGAGCAGCTGCCACTTACCAAAGCCTTCCTGATTGCAGCTACTTTGCACCTGCTGAGAAAAAGTTTGCAGAAAAAAAAAGAGATTATTTCCTTTATTAACCCTTGGCTGAGAGAAAACCTCTACAGTCAGCTAGCTGTACAGGCGAGACGGGATTCAGTCTCACATGTAAGTGGACACTGGCGGGTTAACAATACAACTGCCACTAAGGCCTGCCACTGACTGTGGGAGCTTTAAATGTCCACTGAGCCAGCTGGTTGGAAACTTGCAATCTTATTGGAAATGGTGCCCAGAAAGCAAAAATCCAGAGAATTTTCATTCTCTGCATATTTCTTCAAAATAAGGGAGGAAAAAAAATCAGTTTTTGTATCTTATATAGGACAGCATGGAGATGAGAATTCCTCTGGAGATGATTTGTTCATTCCCTAAGTCAAATATTCAGATTTATTCAGCAAACATTATTATGAAAATATACACAAGCTAGTTCTGCAGGAAGGAATTACCAATGACTACTGGAGAAGAAACACAAGCCATTTCTTTACATTTAAAAAACAAAAACAAAACAAATTCAGTGGGTAGGAGCCCAATGTGTGGTAGATCTTAATGTTTTTAACTGAAACTTTAGCGTTGGTATTTGGCACACTCATTGGGGTCTCACTTTTTGGGCAATTTTTGTTTCACGCAGAGTTCGGTCCCAGTGACTGATGTTGACAACCTCTAGTGCTTTTCTCTCTGTCCAGGCACTCTGAACCATAGTTGTGCAGCTTGCTTCATGATTACAATGACTCACTAGGCTATGAAGCCCTCCACACCAGAAGCTGGTTTGTTCCCTAGTGCCTCATCACTGAAAACAGCAGCTGAGCCAGACCCACAGGCACCCAAACTTAAGAAACACAGGAGAATCTGGGAACACATTGGTCGGCCTGAGCACAGTCTGTGTGAACCACAAATCTGTCAGCCCAAGAGTGGCAGGAAGAGACAGGCCATCTCCACAGCACGTCCACAGCATCTTCACACAACTCCATGCATCTCCACAGCACCTCCACAGCATCTTCACACCATCTCCACAGCATCTTCACACCATCTCCACAGCATCTTCACACCATCTCCACACTATCTTCACACCTTCTCCACACCATCTCCACAG
>NDGN011388533.1:0-13705 GCA_002564285.1 Tympanoctomys barrerae | reverse complement strand
ATGGGGTAGGGTCCCATCTAGGTGCCCTTGAGGGTCCACACTTGAGTGATTGCATGTTGGGCCCGGGCTCAGGGGATTGCTCTGTGGGTAATGAGGGAAATTTCAAGAGCAGCTCATTTTGGGGGTGATTAATGACTTGAAGGGACACTTAAGAGGGTGCGGAAGGGTAGACAGACACCTGTGTGAGGGGCCAGACTTCCTGCTCAGTTGGCTGGGACAAGGAGGCCATGTCTCCTCCACTCCTTAATTCATCAGACCCAGGAATTCCTGCTGGTGCTCATGGTCACTGGGCCATTTTCAGCCACAGGAGGGCAAGACTCATGATCTCTACTGAGGGCGAACCTATCCCCTAGCTTATAGGGGTGGGCTCTAAGTCTGAGAATGAGGGGACTAGGCAGTGGTGGACAGCAGTGCTGGGAGGCTCTGCATCACTCTCTCAGTGATGTCCCTTTCCTCACTGAGGGAAGCTGTCTTCATTTGGTCCCTTTAGGGCAGGGGTTGTGCATGTCAGGTGGACGGGCCCCTTCTGCCCTATTCAGCCCAGGTCGGCCCTCCTCAGGAGTTTCCAATTGGGGATGCAGCACCAAGTGCACTGAGTTGCTTCTCAGTATCTGGTCTCTGTGAGGTCAGCAGGAGAGGAAGGAGACCCTGGGGTGCTGCCAGCGCCTCTTCATTTTTGCAGCAAGGCCTCTCTGCACTCAGCTCTGGTTCCCTGCCCAAGGACTGTGTGTGTGTGTGTGTGTGTGTGTGTGTGTGTGTGTGGTGGATATGCCTGTGTATGGAGGAGAGGCAGCACTGTGTGGGGAGGTGGCTTTCACTATCAAGGTCAGGTCAGAAGATGACAACCCAGGAGAAGAGCCTGCATCCTCCGGTGACTCAGTTTCCCAAGGTGAGGCTGGCCTAAGATCAAGGAGTTCTTGACCAGGTCTTAGGACTTGACACTCTTGTCTCTGGCTCAGGAAAGCCATGCGAAGCAGGGCCTATGAGGCTTGCTCCTGTCACTTGCCAGCTGTGTGACTTCAGGGGAGGTATTTAACCTCTCTATGCCTCATTTCTTTATTCACCACAATGGACTGGTTATAAAAGGAAACACTGAAAAATATAGCAGATATAGTAAAACAGAAAGAAATGAAACTTAAGGATTAAACAAGGAAGAGGACAGAAAGGAGAAAAGATAGGAAAAAGGTAGGGGAAGACGTGCTAGTATATATGCAGGATGACTGAGGTGATTGTACTAAGAACTTCCATCATTTCTTTGAAAATAGTTAATGTGTAGAATTCTCACTTTGCCTAACTGTATGCTGATATCTGTAAACTAAGCAACTGCGTTGAGGATAGCAATGTGAAATGCAAAAGCCATGCTTGAAATACCTGTCATCTTGGTCTTCTAAATGTGTACCTTTCCTAATGTCATATTATTTATTACTGTACTCTATTTTTTAAAAGGTGAAAAGAAAAGAAAAGAGACAAAAAGAAAATTTAAGGTTTCTTCAAAACAAGTGATAATATTCAATCATATGTCCAATCTTACATAACTAGATCTGTTAATCTGAGCAACAGATTTGAGGATAAAAATAGATTCTGTATCAACCATTGTTAATCAGCTATTCTTGTTTTGAAAATCTGTAACATGTATTGTTGTATGTTGCTTCTGACTTTTGTTCTTGCCTTTTATTTTGCAAAATTAAGTTAAATTAAAAATATAGGTGTTGCAATCATTCCTGATTGAAAACAATTACCACTATCAAAACAGAATTCTGTGGAAAATAATAAGCTTAAGATAAAAAAGAAACATTTCTGAGAACTTGTGTGGGAATTAAATACGAAGCCTGGGGTGGAGTTCAAGGCGAGGAAAGGATGATGGCTGCAGGACGGCCTCGAGCCATGGCACAGGGCCTCCAGGAAGGCTCTGCAGAGTTTCAAAATGTTTATTGATTTATTTAAAAATTTTCTTAGAAAGTCATTAAAGGAATAGAGTTATTAGAATTTTCTTTGTTGTTGTTAATTTTTTTGTTTGTTTGTTTGTTTGTTTCAGTGTCTCACTGTCACTCACCTGGCCTGGAACTCCAAGTAGCTGGGCCTGCAGGTTTGTGGCAGTGGTCTCGGCTTTTAGCCGTGGAGTGATGGCTGCCCAGGTGTGCTCAGTGGAGATGGGCAGGCCTAGGTGCTTCCCCTTCTGTGTTGACTCCCTGAGGAGACAAGCCAGCCACTGTTCTCTCAGATCTGTCCTCCGTGTGCCCCTGGACAGAGGACAGCTTTCCCACTTCTCAGACTCTGCCCTTGTCCAGGATCTGCGAGAGCCTTATTCCCTAGGTTCTTCTACCTGCAGCTCTTGGGGACAGTCCCAGGGTCCGAGCCCACTAGGGTGGGCTGTGTGTCTCCTGAGTCTCTGCCTAGATCCCCCCTGTACTTGAACCTGTGTCCCATTCCTGGGCTGAGAAGCTAGGCTCCCGGGCCCCGTGGTTGTTGGTGCACAGGTGGGCACTGTGTGGGTATAGGAGGAACTCAGGAGGAAAGTTTCCACTCTCACTGCCAGGAGTGACCCCACTCAGCACCCACCAATCCATGCAAAAGCAGCCTGGTTTGGTGGTGTCTGCTAGTAGTTCCTGCTAAGCTTAGGCAAGAGGATCGCTTTAGCCCACCCAGAAATTAAAGGCTAGTTTGGCACCATGGCAAGACTACCCCTTCAACAAACAGACAAGGCAAAGCAAAGCAAAGCAAGCAAAAACAAAGCACATTTATTGTTTCAAGTTCTCTAGGGTACAAACTGGACCCAGGTCTCAGGGCTAACTCAAGGTGTGTGGAGGGTTGCAGACTCAGCCTCCTGGTTCACTCAATTGCAGAACAAGATCCTGGTTTCTGACAGCCACACTAGGCTACTGGCATTGTTGTCAGAGACAATTTAGCAATTTAGTTAGATCCTGTCTCAAAGTAAAAAGTAAAAAAGCCAGGATGTAGCTTAGTACAAAAGCCCTGGGTTCAATCTCCAGTACAGGAAGAAGAAAAAAAAAAAAAAACCCTCCCTCATCCCATACCAAGCCCTTCCTGCCAGGACAAGCCCTGGGCACACATTCAAGGAGTGAGGGCAGATCTGTCCTCACTGACCCTTCTAGGGCAAGGTGCTGGTGGAAAGTGCACGTCTCAGCCTTGTGCCTCCCTACGGAGCCTGGACATGAGGACAGGGCCATCACTGGCACAGAGTCCCACAGGAAAGCACAGGTAGCCCCATGCCATCTGGCCAAAGCATCAGAAGGTCTAAGACAGGCCCTCCCCAGACCTTCAGTGGGGCATGGTAGAAGCAATTTGCTCTGAAGGCACTGGGTCAGCTCCAGTCAGGAGAAGACAGGGCTCCTTTCTTCCTACCCACCACAGAAGCCAGCTTCGGTGGGGGTGCTCGGGGGGGCGTGGTATTCCCAGGAAGCCTTTCCCTGCCCATCCCAGGCCAGTCCAAAGTTTTGATTCATTTTCACTTTTTGAGCCTGGGTTTCATTCTCTCACCCGGGCTGGTCTTGAACTTATCGGCTTAGATGGCCCTTCTACCCCAGTCTCTTAGCTTGATAGCTGGGACGGTGGACACACTCTATCTGGGGATTTCCATCTCCAAGGCCTGTGTTTGGTTGTTTTATCACTCAATGGCTTATGGGACATCTTGCATCTCTTGTCAGCCTGGAAACAACTTAAAACTGAGGACAGGAGCATGGGGAATGCAGCTCGTGGCATCAAGGGTCTGTGGTGGACATTCTTGCATGATGGCAGTTTTGCAGGCATTTGCTGAGTGCTTCTTTTCTGTAGGTGTGAAGCTGAACACTTTGTACATAGCAGCTCAACTGCTCTGCTAAGGAACCTAAGAGGAGGTGATTGCATTATCCCTGCAGACAAACAGCCTGACTGGAGCACATGACGTACAGGCCCAAGCGCCTGAGGCCACAGAAAGTGGGTGAGTGTGTGCGTGTGTGTGTGTGTGTGTGTGTGTATGTGCGTGTGTAACAGCGAGAAAGAAGGAGGGAGGGAGGGAGGGAGCGAGGGAGGGAGGGAGGTGGGAGGGAGGGTCAGAACCCAGTGCCCAGGGCCTTTGCAGTGAGCCGCATCTCCAGCCTTTTTATTTTATTTTTTTAAGTTTTGAGACAAGGTGTTACTAGGTTGCCTAGGCTGGACTCAAACTTGTGATCCTTTTACCTCAGCCTCCCAGAGTTCTGGGATTGCAGGTGTACACCATGTCTGGCTCAGGCCAAATGCTAATAAAAGTTTAATTCTCCCTAATGCAAAAGAAGTTTAATCCTCCTCATTTTCTTAAGCCTATCTGTGGGGGAGGATGTGTAAAGTCCTGCTCTGTCCTTTTAGGATGTGCGTCCTGTTAGAAAGCTGAATGAACCTCTCACTCATTTTACAGCTCAAGGCCCCAGAAACCATTGCCACAGTGCAGACACCAAGGAAGACAGCACCTACGCAGGTCCTTGGAGGGCAGGAGCCCCCCCCCAGGTTACAAAGCACCCAGCCCACCAGAAAGATAAGAGCTGGCATTGTGTGAGTAAAGACAATTAGCTGACCCAGGTGAGTTCAGGATGAGTGGTGTGGCCACAGTGCCGTCTTGTCACTTGCGTGAGGACTGTTTATTGCTGTGGAGCATGCAGGCAGCAGGCTGCTTGGCAGCATAAGAGGTGTGGTGCTTCTGCCTTTGCAGTCTCCTCTGCAATCAGCAGTGTGTGCTATAGTCCAGATTAATAAGTATTCAGAGCTCACCTGCTCTGAATACTCTGAGTTTAATCCCCAGTACTGAAAAAAAAAAAAAAGCACCTCACCTGCTTACTCAAGTCCTCTGGATCGGCTGAAGGTCTCCTTCATCACTTTCCTCCCAGTGCCTTCAAATGAATGAACAAGCTTGGCATTTCCAGGGCCAGAACGAAGAACAAGAACGCTCTCTTCATTTTCAGTGAATGAAAGTGCAAGGTGCACAGTGCTTTACTACCTTTGCTCTCTCGAATGAGCCGGAGGAGGAAGGCTGTATTTTCATTTGCTTACATTTGCATAATCTATGAAAGACTGAGAAAGTAACAGGGTGCACACACATGTATGCCGGTGCTCGTTGTCGACAGCAACTAGGAAGACCCCATTTTATATTTTCTGATTTTTGAAAGATGTGACACCATTCACTAGTCACAACAGGGCTGGGGAGATAGCTCAGTAGAGTGAGCACTTCCTGGCAAGCACAGGGTCCTGAGTTCAATCCCCGAAAAAGCTAGTCACAACAGACTAAAACGGGGTGTGCGGGGGGGCGGGGGGGACCGAGACAGGAAGCCAGAACAAACTAGTCAGGGAAGAAGTCTGGGGCCAGACCGCTGGCTTCGCAGCTCAGCCTTGACTGCACACTGATAATATTGACAAAACTTTTGGGTCCACACTGAACTTTTCTTTAAAGGCTCATCTGAGTGTAAAAGCAAGCAATATCTTTATTTTTTAAAAAATAAAACAAAATAACAGTCAACTCCCCCACCCACCCCACCCCCACCCGCTTCCAAGGCCTCCATCCAGACTGGTGCCATTCACGGTCCCGAGGCTAAAGCTCTGACCCCTGCTCCCCACCGCAGGGCTGTGACCTTGGCCAGTCCCTCGCCTCCTCCTAGCTTCCAGGCGTCACCGATGGACCGCCTAGGCAGAACAGTCCAGGCTGCAGAAGTCTGCGGACACGAAGAGCCTCAGTACGTTGACCAGAGGGAACATGAGCAGCGCCCCGACCAGCGAGCCCAGCTGCACAGCCGCCCCGCACCACACGAGGGCGCTGCGGCTCCGGTCGCGCAGGATCACGCCCAGCATGACCTTGATGTAGCTGAGACAGGAGGAGAACAGCACCCAGGACAACACCTGCAGGGAAGGGCAGGGGCAGATGCACAGGCCTGCGATGAGCCTTGCTGGAGGGAGGCCTCACACGGCCATGTTTCCCTCGTGTGATCAGTGCTTGTGAGACAAGGCCAATGTGGGTGGGCAAGGCCAATGGAGGGTGGCATTCGGGACAACCCAACTCCCTAGAAAGAAGCACCCCACCCACCTGGCCTTCTGGGAGGCCCAGTGCCAGAGGTGGGATACTCACGATGAGGACTTCTCCTCCCCAGTGGCCCTGGAGGAGGGGGCAAGGGCTCATTGCAGCCATGGCCATGTTGTAGGCCCCAAAGCCGGTTCCCAGAATGGTGATGGCCCCCAGGAATGGCAGAGACCTAGGGTTGAGTTGGGCAGGTAAGCAGTCTGGCCTTGGCTCCCGGCACACAGGGGTCCTCACGTGGGGAAGCCCCCAAGTGGAAAGTTCCTCCCTGGCTCCAGGGGACCAGTGAGGCCCCCAAGGCCAAGCCATCTCCTCCTTGTGTGCATGGCAGGACCACAGTCATAGCTGGGGAAAGCAGAATGTGGCTCAGGGACGTAGTATAACCCCTGGCCTGCCATTTACCCGCGAGGCGAGTCCCAAGGCCTCAGGGTCCCCACCTGCTGAATGGGGTCTGGCAGGCCCATGTAGACCTGCAGGATCAGCATGTGTAAGGCAGCTCCCGACAATGGCCTTGCCTGGCATTTGATCTGGGGCCATTTCCTCTCAGGGCAACACTATGGACAAGCAGGAAGCCAGGGGCAGATGAAAAGGTGGCTTTGATCTCAGCAGGAAAACTGCGCCTGAGCAGTGCGGCCTTGATTACCCTCCCTTCCTGGTCTCAGGGGAGGTTTGCGGCCTCTAGGAGGCCTGGCTCCAAGGTCTCATGGGAATCTTCCATCAGATTCAGTCTGGCACTGCCCTTTCTTGGTGGTCCTGGTCCCTCGGGCCCACCTCCACAGCCTCCAGGACACAAAAACTGAGAACCTGTGTCCTGCCCGGACACAGGGACCCCACTCTGGATTCTTGTGTCCCATGGCTCTCAGATGTCACATGTCTAATGTTTGGGGCTCCTGAGAGTTTGCAGGCCTGTGGCCTCTGGTCCTGCCACCCTCTGGAACTGCTGCCCTCTCTCTGTGGCTTTGAAGCCCCCAGGGAGAAAGTCAAGCCTCCAGGCAAATGGACATTTTTGTCTAACTTTCCTGCCCTCATTCCGCTCCTGGGCTGGGCAGGTCTAAGCAGCTCTTGAGCAAAGGCAGGGCAGACAGTGGCTTGGTGGCTCAGAGGATGGGAAATATCCAATTCCTGAGGTATTTCCCCCAGGAAGTCAGAAGCCTCTGGGTCAGAACCACCTGGCCTGCTTATGAAAAAGGGAAACCCAGCTAGCTCTGGTCCAGCCTACAGTGTTACTGGGTGCCCAGGCATTCTAGAACCACAGCTCCCAGGGGCAACAGGCGCAGAGCTGAACTGCACCTGGTCACCCTTTCTCCCAGCCCTGGGGTCTCTTGATTAGCAGCCTCAGGAGCTGCCTGCCCCTCCCCACCAGCTGCTGGTTGGTGGTGCCTGACACTTGCACTGGGCTCTCCCACTGGGCTCACAGTGCACCAGTGCTGCTCAACACCTTCCAAAACTAACCCACTGCAGGCTCCCAACAATTTTAGGAGGTAGAACAATTAGCCCCCCTATCTTCCAGGTAAAAATCTCAAAGGCCCAGAAGGGTGAAATGATTTGTCCAATACTACACAACTGGTAAATAGCAGAGTGGGGAAACCATATCTTGTGTGGGTGGTAGGGGGCAGTATTGGTGATTGAACCCAGAGCCTTCACCCTGAGCTACATCTTCAGCCTTTTTTTTTTTTTTTTTTTATAGAATTTCTCTAACTTGCTGATTACCTGGTTGGGCTTGAACTTGCAATCTTCCTGTCTCAGCATCTGTCTTAGTTACTTTTCTCATTGCTGAGGCCAAATACCAACATCGGCAAGTTAAGGGAGCAAAGGTTTACTTAGCTCACAGTTTGGCGAGGCTTTAGTCCCTATGGCTGGCTCCAAGGCCAGAGACTGCAAACCTCCATTGAAACCAAGATTGGCATGACAGAGGGGTATCAGAGGACAATCAGTCCATGGCAGGCAGAAGACAGCAAAAGCAAACAAGCCAGAGAGAAGACAAGCCTCTTTCTGTTCCTTACATTATATCTAGACCACTGGGATTAGGGTGGTGCCGAGCCCATCAGCAGGCAGATTTAGTAATCACACACCCTTAATCCCAGCATCTCACACTCTGGACTCAAGCATGCTTGAAAAGCCTCATCTATGACTGCATAAGATGTTAGGAGGGCATCTACCCACACAGCCTCACTGAGTCCTGGGATTCCAGGTGTGCACCACCACAACTGGCTGGAAACCATATTCGTAAGCACTGCGGTACAGCCTGGTGGTGAGGCCTGGAAAGTAGGGTTCTGGAATGAAGCACTGCCCCATCAGGATTCCCTGGGGCTAGGTAGTGCCTGGGGGGTTACCTGTTAGGCAGAAATATGGAGAGGAAGCAGGTGAGTGGGCTGGCCACAGAGCTGAGGGTGGCGGCCAGGTGGTAGGCGATGGGCCCATACGGCAGGCAGGAGTAGGTCTGCACGGAGGGCAGCACACCATTGGTGAGCGCATTCACGAAGGCCACAAGTGTGTAAATGAAGGCCAGCTGTGCAGGGTGCAGGGCAGCCACCTTCTCCTCCAGGTGCCCCTTGCCCTTGCTACTCTCTTCTGGGTCCAGGGGCCCTGCATCTCTCTCGTCGCGTGGCCGGATGGAATGGAGAGTGACCTGGCACTGGAGGAGGTCCTCAATGGAGCCTTGCTGGGCTCGGGACTGACGCTGGAGCAGGAAGAAGGCCAGGAGACAACAGCCCATCATGCCAGCCAGCAGTAGGAAGAAGACCAGCGGTGAGAAGCGTGCAGGGAGATAGCGGCTCTCCATGTGGCTGGCAGGGGCCCACACTGTGGGGCTGCTGGGTCCCTGGGGATGTCAGAGGACAGACATGACAAGGGGAACAGCAGAGACAGATGATGTACCCAAGGACTGTCCTTATAAATCATCCATACATAATGGCCTGAAACAAGATCCCCCTGCAGGATTTCAGAGCAGCCCCATTGCACTGCTCTGCCTTCCCTCACTTGGGCCGGGACTCCAGATGTACCACCCCAGAGCTTGTAGGAGATGAGAATTCATTCCCCTCAAATGGAACAATTTAGCTTTAACTGTTCTGAGTTGGTAGGAGACAGAGGAGTAGCTCAGAAAAGATGTCCATCTTAGAGGGAACTGAGCTTGCGGGAGGAACCTCTCATTGCAAAACCGTCTGTACCCAGAACAGGAGAACAACCTTCATCATCTCTGCACAATGGGACAACTTACTCAGCACCTTTGTCAGACCCCTCACCATACACCTCCTTTAACTGATCCTCATCACCCTGAAGAAGCCCCAGGTCCCTGTGCCCTCCTGCGGCTCAGGACACCATGGAAGCTCCATCCCTCTGATGCCTGAGTGTTCCACACACATCACTGACATGGTGTCTCTACTGTCCACCTGCCTTGGGTCACTTTACTCTGCAGCCCCAGCAAGGACACACTGAGGTAGAAGGAGGCAAAGTTTTCTCCCCCACCCTTGTGAATCAGCAGAGTGACACTGTTCCAGTTAACACTGAGTACCTGTGTGCCATGGGTCTCCCACGTGGTCACAGGGCTTGAGGTAGGATCTGTGATATTGACGCAGGTGGTGATACCTGAGCCCTGGGCCAGAGCCACTAGGGCAGGCAGAAGCCCGCTGAAGCCTTCGCCCACGAAGAAGGTGGTAAGGTAGTAGGAGGGCAGCCCGCTCATGAAGGGCAGGAAGGTGACGGAGGAGGTGCAGTCGACCAGCGCCAGGAAGAAGGTGAGGATGACAAAGGCGATACTGTGGTGACCGCTGAGCACCCTGGAGGTCATGTTCCAGAGGAAGGCAAAGAGGATGCAGGTAATAGTGCCCACAGTCAGGATGGCAAAGATAATGGGGACCTCAGAGAGGCAGCCAGGCCGGAAGCGGTGCAGCAGTGTGACCAGCAGGGGCCCAATGTTGGCCAGCTGTATGACCACCGTGAGGTAGGAGGGCAGATGCCAGCCCTCAGGCAGCTCCATCACCAGCAGGGGCAGCTCCACCCACAGCCCGTTGATGGCCACCCAGGAGCCCATCCCAAAGACGCAGACCAGCAGGTGGACCAGGAATGCCATGGCAGTGTCTGTGTGCTAAAGGCTGCTGTCCCCAGGTCAGCCTGCAGGGATGGGGTTGGGGGGAGCTGGTGAGAAAGGACACAGGGTAAGACAGTGTGAGTTTATCATCAGCCAAGAGGCTGGTTTTCTTTTTCCTCTTTCTCTTATTATGTGAATAATCTGACCTTTATTAGCAAAAACCAGATGAATTCTTTTGTAACTAACCTTCAAGTGGGAAGGTCTTCCTAAGACCATAAATCCAGGGACCAGAATAGAGCATGTGGATATATTTAACACTATGAGTGTTAAAACACACAAAAGCAAATAAAGTTTCAACACACCCTCTGTAAAAAGTACTAAGAGCAGCTGG
The DNA here is from genome assembly GCA_002564285.1 of Tympanoctomys barrerae. Taxonomy (NCBI): domain Eukaryota; kingdom Metazoa; phylum Chordata; class Mammalia; order Rodentia; family Octodontidae; genus Tympanoctomys; species Tympanoctomys barrerae. Next base: position 3,253 of record NDGN011388533.1, on the reverse strand, counting down.
GCCCAGCAGCACATGCCAAAACCCATAATCCCTCTTACTTGGGAGTCTTGGGCAGGAGAACTGTGAATATGAGGCTGGCCTGGGAGACTTCGTCTCAAAGACAGACAGACAGACAGACAGACAGACTGACTGACTGACTGACTGACAGCAGGGTCAAAAGACAAATGACAACCTGGCAAAATATTTGTAACATTAGGTACAGACAAAAGGGTAATCTTTCTAAGATACAAAGAGTTTTTAAGATCTGTAACCCCAGTACTCTGGGAAACCAAAACAGGAAGATTGCAAATTCAAGCCCAGCCTGGACAATTTAGTGGCTTTATGAGACCCTGGCTCAAAATAAAAAAATAAAAAATGCCTGGGGATGTAGCACATAGTCAAGACCTTAGGTTCAATCCTATATGGTTCATCTAAAATACCCACCAAAGCCTCATGTGTTTGAAGGCGATGGGACCACAGGGCACAGGGCCCCTCCTACATGAAGCTTGGCCTGCTGAGGAGGCAGGGCCTGGTTGGAGGAGGAGCCTGGTTGGAGGAGGAGCCTGGTTAGAGGTGGGGCCTGATTGGAGGCTGCCACTGGGACAACCTGGAAGGATGTACCTGCGTCCTGCCTCCTCCCCTCTGTTTCTTGGCTGCCACCCTGATGCCTCTGCCAGGCTCCTTTGCCATGCAGTCTCTGCCTTGGTGCCTGTTGACCATAGGTTGGAAGTGGGAGCAGAAGTGAGCTTGTGCTCCTCTAAACTGTAGAGCTCAGGTAGTTTGCCCTAGAGATTAGAAAGTGGCAGAGACCACAAGAAGAAGAGTTTTATAAATCAAGAACAAAAGCCCCATCAAAGAGGGCCAAGCAAATGTACCAACAATGAAAAAAGAACAAAGAAGCCTTCAACTTGTGGGAAGGTTATCATCTCCTTTCACAATGGGAGAGAAAATGGACCTTAAATTGCCATTTTTCACCATGAGATGGCCCCAAAGCCAAAGGTCGCCTGCTCTGAACCCAGTGACTCACGTTTGGGATTATTTAGTCACTGTGACCTTGTAATAGCAAGACTCGGGAATCTATCCAAGCAGCTATTGCCAAGGCGGGCTGAGCTCGCTACCTGCTGGGACCCGCACACCTGGCTAGGCTGGAGGAGCAAGGCTAGGGGATTAGCTCACCGTGGCCGACAGGGGCAAGGTCTGCTGTGAGCTCGGCAGGCGGCAGAGCCTCAGAGGCTGGTGTTCCTATGGTTTGTATTTGCAAAAGCAACCTGGGCACCCAGGAAATGCTGGGGGTACTGATACCACTTTATCTTTCTATGTGGTTTTAACTAAACCATGTACACTATTACCTAATATAAAAACAATAGTAAATATTAGAAATCGTTTCACTCTGGTTCTTTTTCTCCTGCAAGTACAGGGCTCTCAGTCCCACAGACCTTTGCAGTCCACCTGCTGCAGCCCTCCAGCCCCAGGCCCCATCTGCCGCCATCCGCAGCCACCTGCTTGGTTCCCAGTGTCACCTGCCTGCCCTGTCACAGCTCTCTCCAACCTGCTTCTCAGCCAAGCCAAACCATCAGAGGGGCCAAGGCAAAGATCTGGAAAGAGCCGCCTGGATTGCCTCAGCTCTGCCACATGCTGGGTGACCCTGGGCAGGTGACTTAGCCTCTGTGTGCCTCGTTTTCCTGACTGCCAATCAAGGACTTTCATCAAGGGACCTCAGGGCTTGTGATGAGGGGCAGGCTTTGCTTTGAGGGCGCTTTCATCATCATGGAGAGATGCCAGGATAGGTGACATAGCTTTTTTTACTTCATATGAAAATGTGAAACATGACTACTAAAATTAAAACAGAAAAATGTTCACCCAGTAGTTCAGAGCCTGGAATCCTGGGGCCACTCTTGTTCTGGGTGCCCCAGCGGGGGGGGGGGGGCTCTTCCTCACCTGTAATCTCTGACACCTGGTAGGCAACCCCCTCCTGTTCATACACACAGCCACCCATGTCTCTGGCACAAGCCCTAAGTTCCGCCAATGGGCAGGCCAGGAGGAGAGAATCAGGACAGAGGAGGCTTCCAGGTGCCTCAAGGCTGCTGAGCCAGCCTGACCCCGGAGATCTGTGTCGCCCACCCCACCACATCTAGTCAGGGAGGAAGCTCCTGTCCGCCTACCTCGCCTGTGTCCTCTGTGGCTGAGGTTTGCCAGGCTGCCTTGCTGCCTGGCACAGTGAGAACAGGCGGCCTTTCTGGTGACACTGAGCTCCCAACTCGGGTCAGGCCAGGCCAGATTTGCTCAGTGTGTCAGACTTCCTCAGTGTCAGCTTCAGGTCTGGGGATGTCATTCAAAGTTCAGGGTTTGTTACTCTGTGGAACATTTTGGCAGATCTGGCCACACAGGCCCACAGGCCCACATGCCCACACGGCAGCAGTACCTCTTGCTCTCCCTAGCTGAGGTTCCCCTTGGCCTCTGTAGGTACAGCGACCCCTGATTAAGCCTTCTGCTTTATGTCTGTTTTGCTGCCTGGAACGCAGATGTAATGGCCAGAACTCCAGAAGCTTGTTTGTACTATGTAGGACTACTTTCCCTTGGGATTCTGTGGTAGCTGTACAGCCCTATTCTACCTTTCCTAAACTTGCTGTTTGCTGTTCAAGTTATTTAAGATATCTAACTTCTGTTTTATCATTCTTATTTTACATACGGCAAAACACTGGAACACTGAAGTATACAAAGACATATGTTCTGCCATATATATATATATATATATATATATATATATATATGGCAGAGGAGGGAAATATATGCTATATTTCCCTTCTCTGCCCCCAATGTCCCATCTCAGGAACTCAAGTCTTCTCTCAACCAAAATTTTATCACAAATCAAACTGTAACAATAGCTATTTAGACTCACCTTTAAAAGACACTAAGAAACACTTAACATGGAATGAAGTTCTGCCTGGTTCTAGCATTACAAATGAATGACTTTTAAGATCTTCAGTGGAATATACTTCTATAATCCCATAATTATACTCCTACAATGTTATCACTTTCTGAGGCTGAGGCAGAACGATCACAAGTTAGAGTCTGCCCTGGGCAATTTAGTGACTTAGTAAGACTCTGTCTAAAATAAAATTTTAGACAGAGTTAGCTCTGGGGAGTTAACTCAGTAGAATAAGCGCTTGCCTGGCAAGTGCAAGGGTCTGAGTTCAATCCCCGGTTCTGCTAAATAAATAAATAAATAAATAAATAAATAAAACAAAATAAAATCTTAAAAATAAATAAATAA
>NDGN011388528.1:0-15685 GCA_002564285.1 Tympanoctomys barrerae | reverse complement strand
AAGAAGAAGAAGAAGAAGAAGAAGAAGAAGAAGAAGAAGAAGAAGAAGAAGAAGATTTTATCTCTCTTCCTTTCCGTTGGGTCTTTCTTTCACATGAGCATCACTAAAATCCAAAGTCTGTCAAGAGGTAGTTGGGTGGGGCATGCAAGAGAGCTCAGTGGTCTAAATCACCTGCTTAGGCAAGCTTAGGCAGGCACAGGGAACCAGGAATCGATCCCCAGTACCACATGCTATGCCAACTCCGCACTCAGGGTAGGCTAAGCTGGAAAACAAACAAACAAACAAAAAAAGGTAGTTGGGAATACATGCAACTGCAAGCCCTGCTTGTCCAACTAGACTTTTTATCCAACGCTGAAGCAAACACTGTGAATCTGATTGGCCACATAAGGTCACACATATGCCACTTGACCAGTGGAATAGGCTTGTTCTCTGTGAACTTTGAGTTATGAAAATGGGGTTATTTGACGGAAAATCCAGATGTTCTTGCCTGAAGGATAGGAAATATGCACAAAGCAGGCATCCACAGCAGATGACCAGTACTTTGGCATTTTTCAAGCCAATATCCCCATCATTTATTGAGATTCAACGTTACATGAGGCAAATTGCTAAGAACTAGAGATGATCTCACAATGAATAGTGCCAATCCAATCCTCACTGTTGTCCTCAGGAGAGAGAAAAAGCCTTGAATCGCTCTGCAAAGCTATGCACAAGAACAAGCCACCTGCTACAGATTTCAGAACAAGGAACAATAATGCTGCTTCACACACAAGGAAAGACTGTGGACTTTAGGAGTGGCTTAGCTTCCAATACAGGAAGTGGGGGAGAGCAAGAACTAAGATTTGGAGGTGGAGAGCCAAATCGTAAAGCTTAGGACATGAACCAGTGGACAATCAGAGCTAGACTGTAAAAGACTCCTGTGAAAGTCGCAGTGCTTGAGAGGAGGATGACATCAGGAAAGTTTTAAGACTACAGAGTTGGTTGATGTTGCAGAAGTAGGACAACAGTGGGTGGGAGAGGAATTTCATGCTTGCACTCACTCTCCAAATGAACAAAGTAAGATTTTATACTCAAAGTGCTGGCGCACAAGCTAACATCAATGGTCAACAGAAGCCCCAAACTGATTGCTTCCTCAGTTACAAAGAATTCTAAGTTAGAAAAAAAAAAAAACTAGGAGAGTTTTTTTCAAAACATATCTTTATTCAATGCTTGTACCTTGGTTCAATATTATAGCAACTTTTAAAATGTGCTCTTGCACTAAACTAGTAACCATCCAGTCAATGTGGACTACACTTAAGTAGAGATCTGTCCTACTGTCTTTCTCTTGGAGAATAGCAAAACTTTCTTTGATTTTAATAAAGGGCTAAATACTTCAGAGGGGAAAAAGAAGTAATAAAGAGGATGCAAGGAAAGATGGAAAGAATGAAGGGAGGGATGAAAGAAAGAGAACAAAGTAAGTAGGAAAGGAAGCAAAAGGAAAGAGGGAGCAGGGACAGAGGTGAGCAGGGAAATTATTGTTAAAGTCTAATGGGATTCACAGCACGTTCTGAGAATTAATTTCCCATCAGGGTCAACTTTAGACAGCTCTTAAACCTGTGAAGTCAGATATCGCTCTGGGTTCAAGCCTCCTTTGTGTTTGAGCTTCACACTCACAGTTCTGACAGCCATGGGCAGTGAATTTAGAACCTTTTTTTAAAGGTGACACCAGAGAAGGACAGTTTCATAACAGGATGTGAAAGTATGAGTTGTAGGCACAGAGGGATCACCTGGCCTGCTTGGAGGGGATTATCTGAATGTTGGAACTACTTTGAATTTTCAGGGGCACTGTGCTAGCCTCTACCCTCCCAAGAAAACCGTTGCCCATTCTCAGGAGCAAAAGCTCTCGGCATCAGAATAAACAGTGCTCCAGGCAGCAAAGATTCCCCCATAACTTACTGTTGTGGGGGCTAGAGATAAGCAGCACAGCACAGAGAAGACCAGCAATAGTATAGTAGGTCCATCCCTTCTCAAGGGCCTTTTCAAGCTGTTAGTGGGCAACCACAATCTTCAAAGAGATCTTTCTCTACATGGCATCTAGTTCATTCCCAGAATATCTGAAATACATACTGCCTTCTACCATCACCTCACAGATATGGACATTATGTGTGCATGTGTGTGTGTGTGTGTGTGTGTGTGTGTGTGAGTGTGTTAGGTTACCTGGTTTTATTCTTAAATTTCGACCTTGACCTTTCATTCCAGTTTAGGAGAGACAGGTCTGAGTATTCACAGATAGAGCCTGACCAATAAACAAAGTTATCCACGTGGTACAAAATAACTCACTTTTGAAACATTATTAAAATATCTACGATTATCTTAAATCTATTTTAAAATATTTTCCAACATATTTTCCAGTATACACTTCTATGAGTTTTTATTCATAAATTGGTTTGCTACCATTTTTGTGGATAATATTTTCATCTATCTCTAAAACATAGGTTTGGTGTATGTACAGTTTGTATATATGGAGATTATGTGTATACATGTATTCTTCATGTCTGTGTAGTGTCTGCATATATGTGTACTCATGCATATGTGTGTTGGCCTTTTGTGTTTGAGAGTGTAGGATATAAGTGATTAGGGTATGTATACATAGTCATGTTTCATGATGTATGTGTATACATACATAGAGATGTATGCATGTGTTCCTGTTCACAAAGCGTAAGTATACATCAAAACATGTATATTGATGCATTGTGTGTTTGTGCACGTGTTTGTGTCTAGGGCACTGAGAAATGTATGTAGTTAGAGTGTGGAGGACTGCACATGCATAGTGTGTGTGGCCTATGTTGGATTGTGTATGCTCGTATGTGTGTGTGTGTGTCTGTGTGTGGAGTTGGGAGAGGGTATGCATATGTACATGCATGTGCACTTAGAAGTAGATACAAATGAATTTCTTGATTACGCTGTGATACAATAAGTTATAGTAAAGAAACACTTTGAGATTATGAGAGGACATTATTCTTTTCCATAGTAAAAATTCTATGTAGGCTTTGAATATTTGTTTTCATACACAAAGCAATTATTCTAGTTCTTAGCCAAAGGTAGCCATCTTGGACTTTTGGAAAATGTCCAAAATAATACTTCCTAAAAGCTATTTAAAATTGGAATGGACATGCCATTTTAAGGTGTCCAAAGGGATGACAGAAGATAGTTGATGGTGTGTTATTTTAGAGGGAGAGAAAGACTATTAAAATATTTCTGGCTGTAGCAACAATAAAATACTAATGAACCAGAGGAACAGATGGAAATTGAAAAGCGTGTGCAATGTCAAAACCCAAAATACAGTGATTTGTTAAAATACAGGGTTTTTTCCCCTGGAGAGAGAAGCTGCAGTTCGCTGATAATTCAACAACAACTGGGATTATTACTGTAACACAGCAACGCCATTTCCTGCCCAAAACCTGCAAGAACTAATTAATTATATAGCGTTGGTTACTAGGTTAGGACCAAGCTTTGCTGTTCAGTTTCCAAAGATGGAACTTAATAAATTATCAGAAGAACGGAAATTTCCTAATTGGCTGCTGACCATTGTCAATAGTTACAAAGACTACCATCAATTTCTGGGAGGGAAATGCCTTGTGATAAATTCTGTTTGCTGTTTTGTCCATTTGGAAAGACTTTTCCTATAGCATTTTATATTCTGAAACCACCTGGACTTTCATAGTGAACAGAAATGTGTCGTGTTGAGTTGCAGCTCTAAATATAATGTAAGCATCAGGAGGGTGAGTGGCTCCTCAGAAGGGTCTTAGAATAGTGCCAGCTGGGTTTACAAAGGTAGATGGGTGATGAAAAAAGCTCACATTGTTCCCTCTGCTATAAACAAAAGTCTCCAGTCTACTTCTTAATAGAAAAGTGGGATTTCAGAAGCCTCTTGAGTAAGGCAAATGGGAAATAATGTTTTGTTCATTATCAAAAAAAAAAAATCGCCTTTGCTTTGCTTTCATCCAGAAATAGTTGGGAATTGGAAACCAAATTAAACCCTAAAGGCCCAGTGACAAGTGTGAAGCAGACAGTGGTCTTGTGTCTCCCTCCGTTCTCTAGGCCTTTTCCCTCCTACCATGCCTTGTTACTCCCTGAGTCTGCCATTTCTCTTCATGCAGGGAAGCAGAACTTGTCGCTGGAGGTAGAAGAATGAACTTGGAGACCCACTCATGGAAGCAGCTTGCTACTGTTTCTATGATTGTAAATCATATGCACTCTGCAGCCCAGCATCTTACCTGGAGACATGCACATTCATGTGCCTCAGGAAGATTGTGCTAGGGTAGCCTAGCACATTGCTAGAAATTCTATGGGACCTGCACCATTGCCAACAACAGAGGGCAGAATAATATGCTTGTAGGTTACTGAATTGTTGCAAAACTTTAAATAAGGCACATTTATTTTGGTAACAATAGAAGATTTCAAAGGGTAGTGCTGAAGAATAGCAAGTAGCAGAATGATCTATGGATATAACAATTTTAAATAGAACCTGCATGCATATACAAAACATCATAAAGCTTTTACAAATATGAGTATAAGTGCACAGAAACAATGGTATGAAGTTAGTTTGAATGGATTATAAAACAGTAGGGGTGGAGGTGGCAGTCAGAATATGTACAAATTTACTTCATTGGGCATATAGTTACATAATATAAAGATTACAAAAATGTCTACCTGAAGAGTTGCAACGAGGGCTTCACGAGCTCATAATGACATAACACATGTAAAGTTCTCACTAATGCTCTGGGTGCTTTACCTATTTCATTTAGTTTGAAGAGGGTAGAATTATTATGTCCATTTCATGGGTCAAGAAACTGATGTTTAATGGAGTTCACAACAACCCAGTAGTTCATTGTGCTAAAGCCATGGAGCATGGGACAATTACGGTCTCCACATAGAGGCAGATAAGAGAATAGTGAGAAAGTTTGAGATGTGAAAATATTTCCGGAAGTCCATGGAAATCTATCAAAGGAAATGAATGTGCTCAGGTACCTGGATTTTACTAGCACATTGCTCTAGCAGCTAATTTAAAAGAAGATGGATAGACAAGTCCCAAATTTTAGAGAAAGTTTTATTCTTATTTCCAGACCTATCATGACAGCATCAAAAATTTGTCTTACTATTTTACTCTGTGAGGCTTCCACATAGACTACATCTCACCACATGTTAGCTTTGGCTTTGACCATTTGAACTGATCTGTTCAATGGAATTAAATAGTTCTGATCTGTCAAAGATTAAAAATGTCCTTATGTAGTTGAGTTTGTTCTACTGCACTTGTGCCACTGTTTGGAAAGAAACATTTGAGATATCTATTGCCCATTAAGAATAAGACAAGTATGCATGCCATGCTGTCCCCAACCCCTGGGGTATGCTAAGACAGTAATTGATAATGGGTGTGGTGATGGGCTCCTGTAATCCCAGCTCTTGGGAGGCTGTAAACAGGTGGATCATTACGAGTCCAATCTAGTAGTAAGACCCTGGACACCCTGTCGACCCTTCTCTAAAATACAAAAAAAGAAAAAAGAAAGAATAAGAGAAGTAGAAAAAACTTGAACCTGGCCTGCCATCTACAGCCAACTCAACCAAGATCAGTGAAATTCTACCTAGAAGATTCATGAGTCAGAGAAGTGTTATGGCTTATACTAAGAAGAAAGTCTTCCACTGCACCTTTCTGTGTATAGATACCTCTGTCCCAATCACTCCAAACAGTGCTAGTGCTGGAGTAATCATTCTAGAGCTTGGGTTGCTGCTCTCAGTCTCCTACTTCAAAGTCTTCAATGGCTTCATATGTGATAAGGTCTCTATGCTGCTAGAGAAATATTTCCTGCCCATTATACTATGGTACATTTTCACACATGAGTTCCTCTAGGAGACCGGGATTCCCATGCCTCCTTTCCACATGTGAAAATTTCGGTAAAATTCATTAGTGCTTGAAGCCTTCTTTGAGTCTTCTTCAATTGTTATTACCTGGGCATGCTCAGTAACCCTTCTATGATAATACAGGCACCCAGAGAACAATCACACCTGGATCCTTGGAGATCATCATATTCTTTTCTAGGACCTCACAAGCTCATCCACCACCTCCCTATTGTGGTTATTCTGTGTGTTTGTCCCACCCCCAAATCACATACTTAAAGGCTGTGACTATTTATAAGACTAGGCATTGTTATGCTACAGAATCAAATTAATCTCTGAATCTCTGGACCTCTTCTATAATAAAAGATTCTCATTACAGTTAAGCCTTGTGATAGTCTCAAAGCAAAACACAGACTTATTTCATATTCATATCATGCATTGAATGGGTCAGATGAGATTCTGTTCTACATCTTTACTCAGGATCAGGCTGGAGGAAAATTCATCTTATTTTCACCTTCTCATATCAAGTAACTGGTGGATCTGGGATTGCACTAGGAAAGTTATTCCCAAATTAACCTTTTTAAACTCTACTTTATATATTTTTCTAATCAAACACATTTAATTTGTTGCATAATAAATAAAATACTATGTAATGAACAGTGCAAAAACACTACTTAATTCTTATACTGGTGCTAGAAGAGAAGTTTTACTATATCCATTTGACTACAAGGAAATAAAAGTTCCATAACACTAAGAAGTTCACCAAAAATCAAATGGCTAAAAATATTGCCAGAAATCAGATTCGAACCTAGGACTAAATACTGCTTGACAAATGCCCAAGATACCATGTTAAGACAAGGACCTAAAGATTAAAACAAGAACTTCTCCAAACAGTAGAGTAAAATAAAGGAATGCTGACACCGAGAAAACTAGATCAAAAAGTATCTTAGAAAAATCACCTAGTCTAAGAATTTACCATCTGAAACATGAAGCGTTTTATGTCTTATTTTGAGTAAGTACTTTAAAGATCATACACAATGTAATAACTATCATTATTTTCTTATTAGTTAGTGTCCTAGTTTCTTTTTTCATTGCTGAGACAAAATACTTGACACCCAAAGTTAGAGAGGGAAAGGTTTATTTAGTTCACACTTTGTAGAGCTTACAGTACATAACTGTCTGGGTCCAAGTCAGAGTGACTTGGCAGAGAAGAATCAGAGAGGACAAAACAGTTTGTGGCAAGCAGAAGACAGCAAAAACAAGCAAGTCAATCCCTTTTCTATTCCTTGTATTGTATCAAGCCTACTTAGATTAGCGAAGTCCCAAACCAATCAGTGGGCCAATTTAGTAATAACTCACCTTTAATCCTCTCACCCTTTATCTTAGCTCTATACCATGAATCAACTATACACTGTGGATTCAGCCATCAGTGAAAAACACCATCCATGACTGCACAAGGCTTTGAGGAACATCTAGAAACAAGATTTAACATTCTATTCCTGGCTTGCCAAAGACTCATACACATCTCTTTATGCAAAAACATTTAGTCCATCTCCAAAAGTTTCAAAGTCCTAGTAGATTCAGCATTGCTAAGGATTCCATATCCAAAGTCTTTCTGAGATTTAAGACAAACTCTTAGTTTTGAGGCCCTGTTCAAATGAAAAGGAAGATAAAAATTGCCAACATTCAACAGCAAAAGATAGACATTACCATTTCAAAAGGTTCAAGTAGGGGGCTACCGAGGAATGGAGCCAAAGCAAGAACAAAATCCAGCAGGACACGCCTTAAGGTCAGTAGTTGCATGTGCAGCATCTGAGGCAATCTGTGGCAAGGTACAAAGGGCTCAGGGGATCCACTCCTACAGCACTTCCAGTGGTTGGTATCTCCCATGACTTCTCTTGGGCCACTCTGCTCATTCCTTACAGTTTTCCTCAAAGGATCCATGCACCTGGCTTCGTTAAGCTTCTGTGGTTTCCACTGCATCTTTATCTTCATACTTGTACCTTCACACACAGCAATCTTACAGGCACACTGCCTGGCCTCCCAGGCCTTATTCTGAAATCTGGGTGGAAGGCTTTCTGACCCCAGAACTCTTTCATTCTGTGTGAATCGAAATATAGTGTCAAATGGATGACACCAAGTTCTGCTGTAGGATGGAGCAGTAGCCAGGCTTCTTTCTTTCTTCTTTGTAAGTGTCTAGTTCCTATCAATGAAATTCCAAGAAAAAACTTTCCCTAGGATGCTGCCATTATGGAACATAGTATTCTGGGGCTTTATTCTCAGAACAAAGTCTTAAGTTCTCAAGCTGCAAAGGGTAGAGTCCTCTTGTTTATTGTCATGCTCTCAGGCCATTTCTTCTATTCTCCTATTCCTTTTCAATGATTGTAATTTCCTCTGCTTTAACTTTGCTGTCCACAACTTCATTGTGCTTCATTTATGGAAAATTCACATTATTTTAAATCACTCTGATGGTGTGTTGCTCTTAGTTCTCAATATAGATCTGGCCAAAGACCCCCCAACAGCAGCCATACTACTGCCTCGATGTTTTATTGCCTTAAAATTTCTTCTTCCAGAATACTTAGTCCATCAGGCTTCTTGTCTGTCTCATGCAAAGCTCTGGAGATGGGCAAAATAAAGACAAATGTTCTCTTAAGTCATAGTACATCTTCTAGAGCCCCAAAACCAATGCAGTTCTTCCTAGGAGAAAACTCTGGAGCCTAGTTTTGATCAGTAGGATTTATATCAGCCTCTGTCCTTCTGAGCTCTGGCCAAAATCTCCCATCAAGCACAGCTTAAGGGTTTCTAGCTCTGATTCTTTAGCCGGCATCTCCAAACCTTTCTTAACTCTTCCCTGTCCCACAACCCAGCTCAAAGTCTCCTAAATCACCTAGTCAGATTCAGTCACAGCAATGACCCTACTTATCTGGTATAAAATTTCTGTTTTAGCTACTTTTCTCATTAGTGAGGCAAAATGCCTAAAACCTAAAGTTAAAGGGGAAAAGTTTTATTTACCTCACAGTTTGTAGAGCATTCTACTCTTAGTTGTCTTGGCCCCACCTTGGCAGGTGGCTTGGGAAAAGTCATTGAGGAGCAGAAAACAGTTCATGGTAAGCAGAAGAAAGCAAGAGAAATCCAGAGAAAGCAAGATAAGCTTCTCTCTACTTCTTGTATTATATCCAGACCATTAGGTTTAGTGCTGTGCCAAACTAATCAGTGGACTGATTTATTAATCATCCACCCTTAATCCTATCAGCTTTTGTCATATCACTGTACCACAAGTGCATAAGGCTTTAGAATATTATACAGACAGCCATAACATTTGGTCATGAATTTTTTTCATAACATAAAAAAAAATTTAAAAACAGCAAGGGCTGGGGAGATAGCTCAGTGGAATAAGCACTTCCCTGGTAAACACAAGGGCCTGAGTTTAATCCCCAGTTCCACAAAAAAAAATCTATTTGACTTTACCAGCTCTTGGGTACACACCAAGAAGCAAGAATGTACACTTGATCTTCATTATTTATGCATTCTCTATTTATAAATTCACATACTTCCTAAGCTAATTAGTACTCAAAGAATTTTCATTCACAGATACATAAAATGTAATGAAATGTTTGAGTTGTTCAAGGTGTATACTTCCAATAAACACTAATAAAGGCAACGTTCTATCTTCTTGTTTCATATATCAATCTGTAAACCAGTGCTTTTTTCACAACCTATTTAATACTTCATTCTTCAAGTCTCTGTGCATTTTTTCTTGTTTTTGTTGTTTAAAATGGCCCTGAGCATAGTGCTCAAATGCTCTCTAGTGTTCCAAGAAAACTGTATATGTCTTAGCAAAAAATATGTGTTGGGTGATTTCCATTCACCCATCAGTTACAGTGCTATTGTCTGAGGCTTCAATACTAGTAAATCAACAGTATGATACAGAGAGGAAAAAGAAGAGGAAATTCTCCATTCTGTAAGTGGAGATGCTCCTGAAAGTACTAAAGAAACAATAAATAGTGCATGATGATGCTATAGAAAAGAAAAACTAAATCTGTGTACTCATAAGATAGCATCTAATTTTAAAATGCATGGTGGGCAAAAATGTTGTAAAGTTCTGAAATTCAATGTTATGTTCATCTTAACCAGCACCCCCAAAAATAAACTCTTTCTCAGCTGAGTGGCTTGCACATTCCCAAAAGCAATATGACACGAAAATTAAATCTGCAGGTTTTATAAGTCAAGAACTGCAAAACCTAATTTCTAAATATGTGCTAGTTGTTATAGAAGAAAAATGTTATTTGGAACAGCATGTTTTTACTGATGAAACTGGACTATGTAAAAAAGATGTTCCCAAATTAACTGATATAACTCAAATGGCATTTGTTTCACCAAAATGTTGTGACCAGAAACTTATAGAAAACTAACTATATATTATTTTCCCTAGGAGCAGTTATTCAATACTAGCTAACTCTGTGTTGGTGGTAACTTTATGAAGTTTGTAACTTTTTGAAACAAGGAGATACAACTATGCATATTTGTGTGTGTGTGTGTGTGTGTGTGTGTGTGTGTGTGTGTGGTGTATGATATGTGTTACTAAGTTCTCCATTTTCTGCAGGTATGAATTTTAAATTTGCAGATTAAACTTTTCCATTCACATGTTAGCTGTATTGTGTTTTTCATATTTTAAGCTTTTAATCCTTTGTCATTTTCAAAGGAATCTTTAATAATAGACAATTATTCCTTTTAAATTATTTTATCCATTTTTGATGCTTTAGAATGTTCTTAGACCTTGGCCTCACTGGAAAAGTAGAAAGTGATTTGGCACTGATTATATTCTGCTGTAAATTATTGTTTTTAGAGAGATACACTTAATTCTTAGTGATAGCTAAGAATTTGTTTCCTAAAAGAGAATTTTTTTTCTAATTTCCATGAAACTTCTATAGAGATCTTTCTCAATGGGGTCATTTATAGTCATATACCCTTTTCTGTTTGCACTGCATTGTGTTACTAACACAATGATTAATAAATAGGTTAATAAATAGGTCTCCTCTCACACAGAACTTGTTCTTTTCTAATAGTCTAGGAATATTTTATATTGCCTTGCAATATAATTTGAACAGTGAAAAACAATGCAAAGGAAAATTATTTGTACTTTATCTCCTTACAGTTTCCCATCTGCAGGCAACTCTTACTGTAATTTAAAGGGTTGTACAACAAACTGATCATTCTACTTGATTGTAGATCATAGGGCATGGAAGAATATGAATGTATCTTGGGAAATTTATTACTAAAATCTGGTAAATATGCTTGGACAGAAGAGATAGAAATGTTGTTTACCTGGATGAGAAAGTAATAAAGGGGAGAAAAAGCACCTTTGTACGGAGACTCTGGGTATTCTAGATTGTAATGAGAACAGAAATGTGTAAATGTGCTACTATCTGGAAACCTTTGGTACTAGAGGACAATGGATTCACCTTCTAAAATATGCAAAACTGAAAAGCAACACACCTTTGGCTATTTCTGTCAAAGCTGGAGGATTCAAAATTCCTTGTGAAATAGGAAATACAGCCATGGAGCAGCCATTATTTGTGCATCATTTAGTATAAGTGCTTGCCTTCCAATTGATTACAATTGTTTCTGAGATTTCCCAGAAGGGCTCTAATCTCAGGTGTCCACTGTACATGCAAGTATACTTGGACAAAAGTGCTGGAGAATGGGCACTACTTTCTCCCGGAAATCCTCCTCCAACAAAGAAGGCCCAGGCATTTCCTCTCAAGAGGCTATCTGCAAGGTATGGTCCACATTGGCCCCACAATTTTGAAGTAGAATTCAGCTGCAGATGTTGACAAATGATATCAAACACTTTCTTGGGCTCTTCTTTTTCCCAGCCATTCTTCCCCATTCTTCAGCTAGTGTTTCTTGGGATTTCTTGCCAAATGAATCCATCTTAGGGGCTGCTTCTGGAAAAACCTAAATGAAAAAATATGGTTTCTAGATTCTAAAATAGTGCTTGTGGAGTACTTATAAGCAAACCCAGAAACAGAGATCAAGGCAGTATCACCTGGAAGTGCATCGCCTTCTTGGAACTGTGGTGAGTTTTCCTGGTAAAGTGAGAACCATAGCCACCTCCAGGTTGTTGGATGTGGCTGTGCTGCCCTTTCTGTGCCAGGTCCTCTGAGAAGATTTTTTTCAATTAAAAGGATTAATTCAAACTTTTTAAAAATACAAAGTAATGCCACAAATTTACAAAATCATTAAACAGTGTTTCTTAAAACAGAGTATATACATATGCTATGAGGAAGAAATTCCAGTTCTGAATATTCAAGGGATATAGAGTACCAAAAACATGTACTAGAATACTTACAGAAACACTACTAATAATATCTCCAAACTGGGAAGGACTACACAGTGATCACAAACGTGGCGAAGTATATGTCATGGGCATCCATGGTGGGACAGTGTGTAACAAGAACTGAATCGCTGTTAGCTACTACAATCAAAAAATCATTAAAAAATAAGCCAGAACCAGGTATACCCCCATTGGATTCCATCCTATAAACTGAACAAAAAGAAACATTAATTTACACTTGTTTGAAATCTGCATATTATTTCTTATTCCAAACAATACCCTCTGCTCACCTGCCATGCTTCTAAGACCCCACTGACAGGAAAATAGGTTTTGAGGTTTAATTATTTCTGCCTTTTTAAAGGCACAATTCTTCCAGGGAGAGGTGAAAATATAAGGATGCAAGTCAGTATTCCTTTTACAGGAGTTAGTTTGCAACACTGCCAGAGGACCTGTTACTAAAAGTCCTCACTGTGCTAACCTTGGGGAGCATATCAGGGTTGCTCTGTTCTAATGTTTGAGATTCAGTGTGCCCCTATTCTTCAAGAGACATTTTCTTTCCAGCCTTCATAAATTCTCCAGACAGACACAACAGCCAGTTGTCTCATATAGAATTCTTATCACTTTTAGCAATGCAGATAGGGGATCCAGAGCTATTTCCAAGAGTGTACTTGTTTTTATGGAAAGAGCAAGAAGTTTTGGTTAGAAAGCTCTATGTTCAAAGTTGGGCTCCACTTTACTAAGGAGATGGACAAGTGTCTTGAACTCTAAATCTCAGCTTTACATAAAAATGAGAATAACCTTCACCACTTGACATGATACCATGAGGATTAAAGATGTTCATGCCTATGATTATTCCTTGCATGCTGTGGGCATTCAAAGTCACTTTTGTTGTTCTTTCACTTTTTCTATGCAAGAAAATTTCTCTCTCTCTCTCTCTCTCTCTCTCTCTCTCTCTGTATGTATGTATGTATGTTTGTATGTATGTATGTATTTATCTCTATTGGTGTATGTGTTAGATATTTTTCAAAAGCAGTGTATCAGGCAGGATTGCCAGAGTACTGGCAGAGAGAGATAGGCTGTAATAACAATGAGGTCAGCAAGGGCAGAGAGAACTCAACAGCTTTCAAGCCTTGTCCCCTACATTGTCCATAAACATTACTGGTTTTTTGTCATATCTTCCCCTTCACCATCTACCAAACACCACTTCAAAATCTGCCAAAATTATCAGTCCTGACAAACCTGATCATTTTTTTCTCCCCTGTACCCTGTCAACTTGGCTATTTGTTCCTGATGTCAATAGAAAATTTATCTTTGTCTCCCCAGCCTATCCATGTTAACTTCAATTTCCTACTGTTATGATTTGTCTTCAGCATCTGGTTGCTAAACGTGCTGTGTGCCATGGGGGATACAGATGTACAACAGATGCCAGGCTAGGTAGAAGGAATGTTGTGTTACATGGAAAATATTTTTATGTTATCAGAAGGATGGTGAAATATTATTTCCATAGAAGGAATTTCCTTAAAAATTCTTCTAGAACTTTGTCAAAAGTTAAGATTGTTTTATACATGTTATTGAAGTGCAATATATATATATATATATATATATATATTCATAAATGCACATTCTGATCAATTTTCACAAGCTGCATACTTAGTTCAATTAAAACTGTAATCAGTTTCCAGATCACATAAGAGAACCAACCAGAGCTCCTTTTACCCATAATTTCCATCTCCCCAAAAGTAGCCACAATTCTGACATTCAACAGGATGTCTATTCCTGAATCTTATAAGAATGAAATCACATATGATGTACTCTGTATTGTCTGACCCCATTCACTGCATACATCTTTAAGATATATTTATACCACTGCTTGTTGTAATGGTTCTTCTTTTCTCATTCCTGAATATTGTACTATAGATTAAACATTCCACTGTTCAGCTTTCCTATTGTTAAATGTGCATTTGGGAGATTTGCAGAGAGAGCTCCTGTGTAAAGTTATGGTATAAAGATTGTTGTACATGTCCCTTGTATACACACCTAAAAGTAGAGTTGCTGAGTATAGGATTTCCATATATGCATCCTTATTCGACCACCAATTTCCAAAATGATTTGGCTATTTTACCCTCTCCCCATCATAATATCAGTATTTCCAGTACTATACATCTTCACAAACACTTGTTGTCTTGTATTGTTCATGGAGCTTGGGTGTTGTTTCATCTCATTTCTTCTTTTTGTTGTTGTTTCTTGAGATCATAGTGAATATATAATTTTATTTCACCATGGTTTTAATTTGCATTTTCAAAATGATGAATGAAGTTCTCCATCTATTTTTTGGCCTTTTAGGTCTCTTAAAAGGTTCTGCATATTTTTAAATGTTTTTTTCAGGTTTTCTTATTGGTTCAAGGCTTAATATTTTACATAAGACTAGATAGTGTTGGAGTATGGACCAGTCTCTTTTATAACTGTCTCTGGTTACCATTAATGTTATCCTAAATTGTTAGAAAAACCCTCCGAGCAACTGAATTTTATTCACAACGTATAATCTAGAGTTTTTCTTTTTATTTAAGAAACTGAAACATATTTTATTATAATAAAACCATCTTATATTTTAACAGTGATTTTAGTTTATCAGTACAATTTAGGTGTACATAATGACTACATTCATTATAGGGAATTTGTACCCATACATAATATAACTTGATTCATTTTTCCCCACTCCCATCCCCTCCTTTAAAGCCTCTTTCCCTTCCCTGTTCATAAAGCTTGGTCTTCACTTTATTCTTCTTTCCTCATGTTTTCTTTCACTTCTTTTCCCTGTCCCCCATTCCTAGTTTTCTTCTCCTTTTGAATAGTTTCTATTTCACAACATCTATGTTACATTGTTATTTTTATTTACATTGTCAGTTTCTCACTCCAGAAAGATAATGTCATATTTACACAAGTGTCTGATGTACTTCGCTTATGGTTATGGTTCAAGGTCCATCCATTTGGCGATAAATGTCTCAATTTTATCTTTCCTTATTGCTAAGTGATACACCATTAGACCTAAGGATCAATAGAATAAATAGAAGATATAGAAATAAATCCAAACATACTCACCAACGTGATCATTGACAGGGAATAAAACATGTCACTGGAAGAAGTTTAGCCCTTTGATAAGTGGTGCTGGATAAACTAGCCTCCCACATGCTAAATACCAAAACTAAATCCATGTCTATCATGCACTAAAACTAAAATCAACATGAAACAAAGATCTAAATATTAAAACAGAAACATTAAAGCCACTGGAAGATAGAATAAGTAGAACTCTGGAAGACATAGGTGTAGGCAAAGGATTTACGAACAAAGCCCTGATCACACAGGAATTATCACTAAGAATCTAGAATTCAGATCTCATCTTATTAAAAGGCTTTAGATAGGGGCTGGGGAGATGGCTCAGTAGAATAAGCACTTGCCTGGCAAGTGCAAGGACCTGAG
>NDGN011388526.1:0-11746 GCA_002564285.1 Tympanoctomys barrerae | reverse complement strand
CTTGTACAACAAATAACCACTAGGAAGACAGTATGCAATGTATTAATTATTGGAACTGTCCTATCAATTTGATTTGAAACTGCCTCACTGCTATTTCTCAATAAAATTATGAAAAAAAACTATAAAAAGTATCTAAGTAAAAAAAAAGGATCTAAGTCTCCAGTGAAGCCTGTCTGCCCCCATTCTGGGGGTGACCTGTTGAAGCAAGGAAGATTTAAGAATTTGACACCTCATGCTATGGCCAGGCCTCCTCCTGCTGTAGCTGTGGACCCCAGGCTGCCCAAAGAGCCCTGCTAGAACCTGTACCCAACCTCACAAGCCAGGGCTCTTTTCCACAGGGTGGGCAGCTCTGAACTGAAGCCACATGAGCAAGGTGAGGCACTGCAGGGAACTCTATGGCTTCAGTGATCTCAGGGCTATTAGTCTCAGGGACTCTGGGTTTGATGAGAAGAGACATGAAAACCAAAATTTCAGCAGTGGATTTTCTCTTTCACAGATAGCTGTCCCTGGGATTACACTTCAAATGCAGAAAGCAATTTGCCATGCACAGGGGAACTCAGGCCAGACACCCACCCTAGCTGATAAAGTTGAGGGGACCTGGGATGGCAGTGGGGACTGCAACCACACTGGGTGTCTGAATTACATGACAGATGATGCTGTGTCGGGTGATGTAGTATGTAGGTGATTAAAAATGCATTTCAAAATGAAACCTGTATCAACAGTTAGTGCAATAAAAATACTGGCTACACGGAGTAAGTGGACTGAAAATGAACCAGCAAACCAAAGCTGCATCCTGGAAAGACCAAAGTTGTTGAACCAGAGAGGAACGTGGTCACCAATCTCCCAGAAAAGTTAATGCTGAGAAAATAGCACTCCGCATGTGCTTGTCTAGCATGTGAACACTCTCTCCCTCAGTAATGCAGCTTCTGGCAAGAGAGAGTGCCCTAATTTCACTTGAAAAGGTTCCCATGCAAGCAATTCAGACAAAAACTCAGGCACAATCTCCAAAGAGCAGATCTGAAAAGGAGCAGGTTCCCATTTGGGGATTTGGAAAATGCCATCTGTGTCTGTCCCAGTGTGACAAGGACACCCAGATTGTCAATGGCTGCACCCTGATGTGGGACTCCTGCGGGCATAAGGTACATCCAGTCACATCTACCCAGACCAGCAGGGGATGAGAACCATGGTGGCTCCTCTGGGATTTTCCTCCCTCTGATGAATATTCCATCACATAGGCAAACTTTGCATGGGGGCTGGGCTATGTCTGGACTGCCAAGCATCAGCCTGTGATTTTTCCTTGAGGGACAACTGTGAACCTAAGTGTGTACAGAACACTGGGTCCCACCACAGCCCTGTCCTCCCTACCTTTGCCCTGTAGGAGGGGCTGAGCCATGTAACAGGAATCCCCACAAGCCCAGGGCTGGGGAATCTGGTGGTTTTGGCCAAAGCAGATTTGGTGTGGGATGTGCTGCTGAGCAGGAATAGCCAGGCTCCTATGGGGGATTGAGAAAGACCCTGGAGAGATCCTAATCTTGCCCATATCACACCAATCAGGAAACAATGGCTAAGGCTAAGGTCAAGGATGCTCTGGCCTTGGCCAAGTGGCTTTTTTTTTTTTTTTGTAGTACTAAGGATTGAGCCCAAGGGTGCGCTTACACTGAAGTACATTCTTAGNGGGGGGGGGGGTGGAACCTAGGATTGAACTCAGGCCCTTGTACTTAGCAAGCATCCCCGGCTCCACTCTTCGCATTTTTAATTTTGAGATAGGGTCTTAGTAAATTGCCCAGACTGGTCTTGAACTTGCAATCCTAAAACATCAATGTGCCATCCTGCCTTCCAGAAAGTCATCTTTCCATGTTAGGTGTGGTGCATACACATGTAGTTCCAGGACTAAGAAGGTTGAGACAAGGAATCACTGCAAGTTCAAGGTCAGCCTGAACTACTTAAGAGTTAACTACTTAAGAGTTAAGAGTTAACCCTGTCCCCCATTCATCTTTTTAGTTGAACTTAACCTCTTCCCCTCCAGTTCCACAAGCGGATATTTTATCTAGGAATGGCAGACTAGCTGGATCAAAGCCAGAGCTTTGATCACAGACAACCCCCTCCTGAACTCTTTCAGGAAAGAACCTGGGTGGGGGAAAACATCCTACCAGGGGCCTGAGCTTACTCTGCTGGTGTGTCATCGTCCATAATGCCATGGCCAAGGGCAGTAATGAGCACCCAGCAGCCTGACCCAAGGATAAGTGAAGAGACAAAACCACTCCATACGGAGGACATCTAGCTCAGGCTCTATCTTTTGGGCTCTTGGAAGTACCAGCTGTGCTCCAGAGTGGGCAAGAATCAAATGGGCATATGGCGGTTGGTGTCTCTAGGAAAGGGAGAGGTATGCCAGGGGAAGGAGTGCTGGAGACCGAAGCTAGCCTTCTGAGCACCCTGGTGCTGGGTCATGACCCATATGTGACATATGACCTCAGTGGTGAGGCCAATCTCCTGCCATGTTCACCCAAAGGTCCATAACCTTTGTCTCACAGGGAGTCCTGCAGAATGGCCATGGCCCCCAGCTGACCTGGTCTCTCCACATGTAGCTGACATCCTGAGTTCTGCACCTGCTGCCACAGGATGAACTCTTCGGTGTCTACACAGAGCTCTATTGCTGGTCTGCAAAACCCGTATTCCATGCCTGTACCACACCTAAGTCCACACTGAGGGCATTTGCAGAGAAGACATGACACATGCTTCCTTCTTTGGAAGCTTACCTTGAGTAGCTCCACAACTCCAGACCAAGATCCTCCCACATGATCTCTGTGGGGATGCATTTGCAAGCTGGATATCCTAGTATCTGGGCTTTTTGTTCTTTCAAGTCATGGCATCATGTCATGGTCACGGAGTGGGCCCCATCCCCTCTAGTTCTTGGCCATTTCTTTGTATGTTTACTGGAGGATATCAGGTGCCCTGGGTGAAGCCTTTTGATTGCCATGAAGCCTCGGGGTCAGCAGGGCAACACACGGGGCTGGGGTACACCAGGTTCAGGCTGTGGGATGGTAGTATGCCCAGGCCTCCTGCCAGAGTTTAGGCTCCAGGGCTGTCAAGAGAAGCTGTGTGTGGAAGCAGAGCCACTGAGCAGGCAGAGAAAAGGCCCATTGTCCTTCCCCGGGCCCTCTTCGGAGCATAGTGGAAGGAAAGAAGCCAGGCCTAGGCTGTGATGTTCTGGCCAAGTGAAGAAGCTGCTGGACTGGCCTCCACTGTGCAGATGTGTGGAGGACCATGTGGGTGGGGAGACATGAAGGCCTGAACCAGTGCACAGCTCCTGTATGGGGTTTTGAGTGCCCACTCGTCAGTTGCCTTGAGCATCCTTAGAATTATGGAAGGTGGTGGAGAATGCTCCGACCAGAGACCTGGCTACAGCAGTTGCCTGGGATGGGTCCCTCAGTTGTCTCTAGTTTCTGCTCAAACAGAAGCCCTAGAAGCAGTGCTTCAAGTGTCTCCACAGCAGGGAGACTTCTGAGGGTTCAGTTGCTGTTGGCAATGCTGGGCAAAGTGGTAGGGGCTTCTCCTCCTCACACCCAGCAGACACCAAGCCCACCTGGTGATCACAGGGCCTTCTCTCTCAGCACTTCTGGGGGGACCTCCTGCCTCCATCTGGAGCACTTGACCTGAGCTGAGGATTCATTCCCCAACCAGAAGCTGCAACGGGGCAGGAACACATATCTCTTTCCTTCTGGAGGCCTTCTCCTTTTCCTGGGCTTGTTGACAGGGATGACTGGCCTCACATGGCAAGAATAAGCACACAGAGAATACAATTAACCAACTTTTACTTCAACCTCTTCTGTAAAGCCCCATGCCTTGAGCAGGGGAATGTTTAAGAAACCAAGGTTGTCCTCCTTCCTGGTCACGCCCAAGCTCAGGAACGCTGGATAGGGATAGATGTGGAGGCAGGCATGCATGGGCCTTGGTGTGCTGCTGTGAGGACAGGAGAAAAATAGGAATCCCAGAAGCTTTCAGGAGAGAGTCATGTGCCAGGTCCTCACCCAAGGAGTGGGAAAAGGGAGGCAGCAGGTGAGGGGACAGCACAGTTCCACCCTTATGGGACTCAGGACAGTCTTTCCTGTTCTCTTATGTTCACCATGATGAGAGGACTGAACTTCAGTAGCAATGAGTTTAAAGACAATTCAATTAGGAGTCTGACATGCCCCACCTCCATCTATGAAGTCCAACCCTTGGCAGCAGGCACTTGAATGCTGTTTTGACAAAGGGCCTGGAGTGTAGTCAGCAGCCCAGCTAGATCTGGTACCCACCCTATCCCTAGGGTCAGAGCTGAGCTGTGGCAGCAGAGGAGAGATAGTGGGGGTCCTGAAGCACACAGTTCCTAGTTATCACGAGTACTCAGGAACTTCTCAGGTCACAACCTGCCTTATAGTCAGCCAACTCCATAGAACCAGAGGGTTGAAAGTAGTGCATTAATGACTGCTGTGACAGCCTTCCCAGGACTGTCATCTTCCCCTCCATCTGGAAGGACAGGGTGCCTAAGGGGAGGTTGGGTCACACATGCAATTAAGAACTGTTTCTCATCAATGGCACAACACACAAAGCTCAGGTATGGTACCTAGGCCTTGACCTTGTCACTCAACCCGAGTCTTGCCCTGGAGAGTTACCAGTCCCTAACCCACTGGAACCTATGCATCAACACCAAGGCCAGTATGGTCATCATGGACAGGTGACAGTCACTCTTAAGAGGGGCAAACAGGAGCCTTGCCCAGAACGAAGGTAGCTTAGGTCCCTCTGTGAACAGGTGCTGGCAACTACAGCAGTGCTGCCAACTCAGGTCTTGAGGAGCTTGTCCCCATCCACCTACATCACTCCCCACACTATGATGCTCTTTCCCTTCCACCTCCCACATAATCCATGCACAGGTTGGAAGTGGCGGGCTAAGCATCTGTCCCTTAAATAGGTGGCATGTTCAGATTCCATCCCAGTTTAAGGGGTGACTGAAACTTCTGGCAAATTCTTAGTTAAAAAAAATTATATTAAAGACATGCTGCCATTATTCCCTCTCCACCCTCCCATCTTTGAACACACTTGTCCCATCATTCTTGCCACTTTCTGAAGTAGTTCTGGAAGTCTCCTTTCACGAGTGACTTTAGTTCACTGTTATAGCTGCCTCGATGTCCTGATCAAAAACGTTTACCTTCTACAGTCATTTGGGGTTCTATGGTCATCAGACAGAAGTTGCATGGGGCCATATCTGATCAATAAAATGGGTAAAGGCACACCATCATGCTTTTCACGAGCCTGGCTTTTCACTGGATGGCACTGGCAACAGCATTTACTATATTTTTGATCACATCGCATCAAGACACTTATGAACAAGGATTTCCAGAATGGCTTTGGAAAGTAGCAATAAGTATAGGATAAGTGTTTGAAGCAAGAGGGAATATTTTGGGGGGGCATTAATGACAATGTGTTGTTTATTGTAATACATTTAAAAAATATTCATGATATTTTTGATCAACTCTTCTAGACCTGAATCAGTCTTATTATCCCAATTATTCACTTTAAGAAGGTTAACTCACACATTCTTTTCCTGAAACAAAAGAACAAAAAGGAGTTTAAAAAATTAAGCCTTTATTGGGACAATTATAGAATCACAGGTGGGTGTGCAAGGCAATCCAAGGACAACCTATGCCATGTTCTTCCCACAGTAACATCTAAAGATATAATAGCAAGACCTTGTCCAAGGTTGCTGCCTGAGACGTAGGCCATGACTGAGAGGGTCGTTGGGTTTCTTAATGACAGGATATAAATAGTAAACTTGATCAGAATTATTATTAAATACAAACATTCCTAAATTCTTCAAACCCTGGACACTACCAGCCTTCTAACACAATATCTGACTGGACTAAGACGCGAGTGCTCTCTGGCTGCTTCTTCATTGCCTTCTCTCCCATTCTAAGATATCCTGATCACAAATGGGACAACTTTAGAGCACCTGTATGGTCACTCAAGGATGCTGCCATGATAGGTTGCAGACAGGGGCTGCAGATGCAGAAGTAGACGCCGGCTCTGTCATCGAGGCGCTCACAAGCAGGCATACGTGAGCTCCTGGAGGACAGGGAGGGCGGCCACCCATTCAGGTCAGCAAGGGGGCTCAGGGCCAGCTCTTACCAGAGCCTAACTGTGACCAATAGGGTGACACTGCCCAGGGATCCTATCTTGGAATGACAATCCTAATTGCACAAAGCAAGGGCCAGGAATGCAGCTTAGCAGAAGCATACTTGCATAGCATATGTGAGGCCCTTAGTTCAACCTCCAGTACTGCCAAAAATACCAAAATAACTACATAAAGCAGAATATGCAGATATACTTGGGTACAAATTAAACAGTATTAGCCCACAAGAAGCATCAGAGTCCCAGGGATATCCATACTTTGTCAACACATCAAATAACAAAACCAAGAAGCAGGTCTAAGGCTCCATACCTGGGAAATGGAACTGAGGATAATGAAATGTCTCCAGCTGCAACAGACAGGAAGCCTCTGTGTTTCTATCACTTAGCCTAGGTCCTGCTCAGGCCACTGCTGTCCCAAAATGGGTCATAGCAGAAAGAAATGCCACTTGTCCCTGGAGGTGAGAACAGATGTGTTTAATTCATCCAAGCTAAAACTTCTTGACTCAGGGTGAAGGTCCACAGTCCCAGCCCAACAGCACAGAGGACATCCTTGGGAAGCCAGGACCTCCTATGTGGAGTCTTCATATGCATCCCAATTTTGTGGTCTTCATTTAGCCTCATCCCACTTGGGCCTTGCAGAACATGGCAAGAGCTGCTGGACCATCTTCTCAGAAAGCACCAGATTAAGACCCTAGAGCCCTGTTCCTTGTTCTACAGAGAAGGAAATAGAGATTTCAAGGGGATAAGGCCAGGACAGCGTCCTTATAATTTAAAAAAAAAATATTTCATTTTATGTATTTAGTACAGGGTCTCCAGGGTCTCAATATGCAGATCAGACTCACAGATCCTCCTGTTTTCAGCCTCTCAACTGCTGGGATTACAGGTGTGTGACACCACGCTCAGTCTCTCACTCTTTCTTCTTCTTTTTCACATTTTCTACTTAAAAGCTGACTACCTCAGCTGCTGGTGGTACCTGCCTCCCAGGCCAGATCTGAGAACTGACTGCACAGTCCCACCCCCGGAATAGAGGCTCAACATGAGTGAAAGGGCAAGCAGCACAGAATCTCCCACAGCGTCTGAATACTGCCTGTGCTCAGCTGCATTTGCCAGCAACCCACATCTGTCACAGAACACTAAAAAACCACTGTGGGTACAAGATATGGCAGCCACAAGCGCCTCTGGTAGTTGGAACTAAATCCCACCAGGACAATAGGAAATGTTTTACTCTTGTTCATTAACCTACAAATCAAAATGAAAATCTGTGATGTGAGGCAGTTTGCTAAATGGCATGTTAAGAAGCAAAGGGCATCAGGTGTGGACCTCCACAGGCATCTGCACCAAGGTCTCTGGTATCTACTCCCTGGCTCACAGGCAGCAGAGGCTCCAGCCATAAGTGATCCTGCATAGGAAGGAGATGGGTCTGAGAGATGGGAATGTTTTATAAAGATCACACTGGGATTCAAGAAACAAAGTCCTGAGATTCTCCAAATTTTGAGTGCATACTTTGCCATCTCAACAGACTGCCCATCCAATTTTCCAACATCACTGCACATCAAGCCCCATCCCTGGGAACTCATGCCTCAGGGAAGGAAGACAGACACAAGGAGCAAAAACTCTGGTGTGTGTGTGTGTCTGTGTCTGTGTCTGTGTGTGTGTAGAGGGACAAGAACATGAGGTCACACCCCAGGAGGCAAAATATGCAGCTTGTGGCCCTCTGCTTCAGAAGCCAGGGGCTTAAGAGCTCCAGCAGGCATCCCTATGCTATGGCTCAGCTCTAGCCTGGCTGGTGAAGCTGGGTATCCCCCCTGCGGCAGCCCCTTGGGTGCAGCAACCAGGGTGGGCCCACTAGGTGCAAAGCCTGTGTGTGGTACTTTAGATTACAAAGAACCACAATCTCTGCTGCACAGATTTCCAGGGACAAGCAAGCACTAGGAGGGCTGAACTGCCAGGAGGCCAACTTCTGAGACAGCAAGAGGATCGGGTAGGCATGGGGAGTTGATATAGGCCTGGTGAAGGAGACAGGTGAGGGTAAGTGACAGGGAGAATTCTGCTTTGGCTCTGATTCAATGCACTACAGTAGTCTGTTGCAGGAAGAGGCCTGGCTTAAAGCTTTCTGCTGAGTCCACAGAACACACTGCAAAGGAGAGGAGAAGCGAGGAAGGCATAGCCCGACTCTTGTCAGTATGTGTTTAACAGGCCCATTTCTCAGCCCAGAAGAAGCACACTGATGACAGGCCCATGTGACCTCTGCCTCTGGTAGCACTTCTACCTGTAGAGATGACATCCCTGGGGTGGAGCTGAGGGTTTAGTCGTTTGCTGGACTTTAGCTGGAAACTGCAAAAGCTGCATGGGGCTCTCCTGCAGCTTCCACAAGCCAGTGTCTGGTGCAGGTCACTGCCTTGGCCAGAGGGTTTCTTCCTGGCTCTGATCAAGTGAACCCACAGCCCCTTCTCTATGGCATTTCAAACTCTTGCAGATAAGCCAAAGGGCCACTTCCCAGAGAGATGGCTCTGAAGCAGAAATGTGAACTTTTATCTTCCTAGGCCACAGGCATCTACCTGCTTGGCCTGTTATCTATGTTGGTCCACCAACCCCTACCCTAATGCCTCCCAGAATTCTGGTGTAGTCATCTGGAAGATAAATACATCCTTTGGTTTTGGCTCTCCTTTGGTACTGCAGCTTTACTTGTGTTGGACACTGACAGGCTGATTTGATTCTAGACATACGGATGTGGCCTAATGGAGCACAAGCCTCTCCCCGCTCTTGGTTACCATGGGGCTGACACAGGCTAGCAGCCCTGCTGGATTCTACATGATCAGTCATGGCTGATCAGCATGGAATGTCATGTTTTTTAGACATAAGAGATAACTGGGTTGAAAGGCAAGGTCATACATAAGAGATAGGCCTCTGTATGTTAACAGAAGGTCTCTTTGCTCTGCAACTCCCTGGACAAGGCCATTTCCTTCATAGCTATTAAGATTTGAATCTGCCTTCATCTGTGGAAACAGATGAGTAATCAGGACTCCAAGGATGTATTTGGTTTTAAAATGCAAACACAGTTCTAGCTGCATGGCCAGTACAGGCAGTGCATGGATTATAAATAACATTTACCCCATAGAAAACATATTTCTCAACAACTTGCAAGAAATTAGCAGACAGTTGTTCCTAATTTGTCCATGGTGATCTTGCCATTTAAATGCAAACCAGATTCTTAACATTTGAAAAACCTATTACAAAGTGCAGAGTCACCCAAGTCATGGATCAGCTCCAGGGTCAGCTTGCACAGAACACAAGGTTCACAGTATCCCCAGGAGAGAAGTGGAAAAAAAGCAACTCTGCATGATAAGACTTTCAAATGTACTGTCCTGCTTCAACCTTGCAGCTTCTGGCTCTGCCTCTCCCACCCAGCTTCATGCCCTGGTGTTAGAAGTGCTATTACACACACCAAAAACACTTAAACTTGGTTCTCATCTCTGGGCCCTTTCTCTACCTTCACCCCAGACTTTAAAGTGAGCACCTGGAGAGGGGTCCTCTTGGCCTTTGAACCCTGCAGGCACCATACCAGGGCCACAAACTTTTCAATGATCTGCAAAAAGTTTGAGCTATGGGAAAACAAAATATGGCACTGAAGTAAGAAAACAGCACAATATAAGTTTTTCTTTAAACGTCTATATCGTTCACCATTGTCAATTCCATTGTAAAATGCAGTTTTCATTTAGAAAGGTATTCGTGGGTTAGTGTTTTTCTCAGTCTGTAAGAACTTTGGGTGTACGTGGTGAATGAGAAAAATCATACTACAATTATGTGAGTTACTCATGGCCAAATAATTTCAAAAGCAATCCAGTTAAAGACCTGTAGTTTTGGGGAGAGCCTGCCAGAGGGAGGAAGGCCTGGCAGGAGGGCCGGAGATGGGAGGGTACGGCTTCGCGTAACAAGACCTGGCGCCCCAAGGGACCTGTGGGAGGGCGGGGAACCAGGGTTGCAGGGCGCCGGCGCCTCAACCACCACTGGGGTCGCAGGGCCACCTGTCGGTGCGCAGCAGGGCGGGTCTGGACGGGAAGGGCAAAACCCCCGCCTCCTCCCTCTCTCCCTTTTGCCCGTACACTGACCTCCGCGTCCCGGCTAGCGGGCGTCGTCTGGGAAGGCCAGCCGGGACCCTCATACGAACCCGGCACCCTCTCTCCCGGCCCACAGCCCGCCGCAGCGCACAAGCATTGCGCAGGTCAGACGGACTTCTCGGCTGGAACCAGATCCAGCTGGCTGGGCAGTGACGCAAGCGCGCCCGCAACCCTCATCCTCAGAGATGGGCGGGGTAGGCGCGTGGGCGGAGTCTAGAGCCGCAAGTGTTGCTCTCCTCTCTGCCTAGCGGGAGGCCAGGGCTGGCGCGTTCGGTGGGGAAGTAGTGGAGCACGGGGAGGTTCATGCTGTGGCCCTCAGAGTCAGCTTCCAATGCTGCCTTCCCTGGTGCAGGCCAGTGGCGGTACCTAGCCTTATATCACTCACTTTCACGGTCTGGTTCCTATGGACCTCTTGCCTGGCAGGCACGCAGCTCCCATTGCCTGCTGGGCCTCCCAGAGTTCCCTGGCTGCCCCCTACCGGCACAGGAGCAGTTGTGGGGGCTTCCACATGGCTGAGGTGGCACCAGCAAAAAGCAGGTGCGCAGTAAATGCTTACTGGACACATGAAGGAGCCAGAGCATTTTCCTCACTGCACAAACACTTCTCTCTGGACTGTGGCTTAGTTTTCTCATCTAGGGGCCACCAGGAGACTTCCAGATCCCTCAAGCCAGGTTCCTCCCTTCCCTACAGTGCGGAGGGTGTGACTGTCCCGTCCCCAGCTCTCTAGCTCCAAAGCTCCAAGAGGATCTCCTTCCTCCCCGCCTGTGCAACTGTTTCTTGTGCTTTTTCCTCTTTGTCCCTTTAGTACTCCTTGTGGACTTATCCACTTATCCCTGTTCAGTACAGGGCACACTTCTAGGTGCTAGAGCCCTCCCTACACTGAGAGGCAGGGGCCAAGGTGCGGACAACAGTAACTTTTACAGACAAGGAGACCAATGCTCAGGAGTGGTCTCAATTGTGTAGGACTCAATTCTGGATCTTAAGTCCTAAGGGATGTGGTGCTGACCTGCTAACACCAAGTGCCATGCACCCTCTGACCTGCTGGCCACCTGCCAGCACCAGGTCTCTTCATACTGCTGTCCCAGTCTAGCTCAAAGAGTTGCTCTGGGGACTGAACAAGGAGAGGCAAGGTTCAGCTGACTGGCAGGAGGATGCAGCCCGGTGGGATTGTCAGGGTGCTGACAAGGAGGTACAGCTCATGAGGACTTCGCTGTCACCCCCATCCCATGAGACAGGTGTTCCTTTTCAGAGCCCTTCTTTGCTCCATGACTAGTGTGCAGGATGGTGCTGTAGCCCCACTAAGCTATAAATAGAGGCTGGGACATTCGGCAGGAACTCTGTTAGGTACCTCCAGCTTGGGAGTGTTGTAGGCAGCCTGAGTTAGATAGAAATATTGTAGTTAGTTAGACAGGGACAGGCCCTCGAAGGGGATGACAAAGACCAGACAGCTTACTGGGGAGATG